>JAODGC010012902.1:0-33125 GCA_027574925.1 Ecitoglossa quadriceps | reverse complement strand
TTTTAGGTATTCTTGGTTTACCCTAAAAACTCAAACTTTTTACTTCTGTAACTTTTACTTTCATTTGATGTAATTTAAGCGAGCTTAGTAGAGCTTAGTAGAGCTTAGTTATCTCAACTATTTTCAGATACTAGTTGCCATGCAATAAATGCACGGAAGTGCAAATTCGACATTCGCCTTCCTTTGTGTTTAACGCTTTAGAAATTAGCCTGCAACGCTGAAAATTAATTGCTTGCACTGGTTTTACATTTCTACTTTTAGCATTGCTAATATTTGTACCGTGAAGAACTGCATTTCTTTGCTTTGATTTCTAAGCTTACGCACACAATATCAACATGAGAAGATGAATTTTAACTGAAACTAACAACTGAATGTTCCCAATTTATATTACGCTTATTTTATATCTGAAAATATGTGCACAACTCAACCATTGGGAATGTTTTCCCTGTTTTCTCTGGTTATCCATGGGAATTTCAGAAATCACTGTAGTTTTTGGCGCGTTGTGAATGGAAGACGTTGAGGAAAATTGTTGAATAATGTCTCACCTTGAAGATGTGTCATGCAAGAATTTTTCTATCGAATTGTCGGTTACGATTCAATTCTTGGCACACTTACAACTCAAAGGAAAGGAAAGGTTCATATTCCAGTACTATGTTTACTCTGTTTTATGATTTAAACAAACAATTTTTTTGTGTTTTCAACTGAATTCGATAGTTACTTTCATTAATGTACTTCTACTTGAATGTTTTTCTTTACAACATCAACGTCATTTACTCAATCGGCATTTATTTAACATCTTCCTATTAATTACGACTTTTGCAATGAAATTCAATAAAATTATAGAGTCAATGTGCGTATATGAAGTTTATATATTTAAGCTGATTTTATGCACACAAATAACAAATCGCTACAGCATAAAATGTCTGTTTGACATTAATGCGGTCTCGGAAGTTGGTGGAAATTATGTGGCGTGCGTGTAAATTTAAATCGAGCCGCAATGGCCGAGTAATCAACTCGTCTATTTCAGCATTCCAATGATGCTGACTCACAAGTCAGCAGCAGTCAGCAGAATGCTTAGGAAGTGCAGCGTAAATGCGTAATTTTTCAGGTTTGCACATCTGAATTTGACGTGAAACTTTAATTAGAACGCATAGGAAATCTTGTCGAAATTTAAAAATGCACCAGAAGAAAGATATTTGTTTCAATATATTCGCAATATTTTTAGTACTATAAGTACTTTTAATATATGCAACCAATTGCGCATCTTTATAATGTAGTGATTTACGACTTTCCGTGAGCGGCGCTGTGAGATATCACGGGGTTAAACGATGTCGACACGGTGATAAGCGACATACCGAGGCAGAGTGGCAACGAATCCTGGAAACTGTATGACAGTCGACACTCAGCCATCGCACGAACAACATCAGCGGCAATACATCGTGTACCAAGCATAAACTAACCTATCACCCGAGCTAATTTGATCAAATAAAATCTTCCAGAAATCCAATTTCTTTCTTACTAAATAACTGAGTAAAACCAAATTATGCACAATCAATACGAATGAAAATGATAATTCTAACAACTTTCCAAATGATTGTCGTTCTTAAAGAAAATCTATTGATTCGTTTTCATTTCGAAACTCATCAAAGCACAAATATGACTGCAGGAACTCGTCAAAAACGTGCGACGTATTGAGGTTGAATAAATATTTACCACAGGCCTACTCTGCGTTTTAAATATTCCAACTTCTTCAGCTTGGAATTATCCACATAGTAAGTTGAGAAATCAAACTTTTTTCAAATTTCCTTCAATATCAATTAGTAATATGCTGTTTGTGTTTGCATGTGCAAGTGCTTTCCTCCGTCTATAAAATGCCGATTCGAATTAAAATCGGCGCGTGGAATGCGTTTGCATCGCGTGGCATGTGCGAGAAAACATTTTTATTAATAGAACGCCAATAAATTCGCCTATAAGGATGAAAAATGAAAAACCGAGAACTCACAGCGGCTTTACGGCTCCGATCTCTAATTGGACCTAAGCGATGTTTGCGCTGGACGAGTCTATCCTTTTATTTAGCGAATATAAGTATACGCGCTTTCTATTATTGGCCCAGAAGCAAATTCTATTTAGATTAAATTTTAAATGAATGATAAGACGCTGTATATCATAAAAATCTAATTAGAAATTAATTTTCTGAGTTTCGTCGGAATATATATATATATTTTTTAGCGGAACTGAACTCATTATATAAATTTCTATTTCAATAGAAATTTATTGAAATCATATGGTTCCTAAACAAAGCGCAAAGCTTGTAAACATGGCGAAACATCTGAACATCGCTTATTAATTCGAAAATTTATGCGGAAATCGATTGCAGTTCATTTGAGAATTGCATGAGTAAAAGACTGTAACGTTTGTGACGTATTTCACATCCATAAAATCAGAGAAATTTGATTTTCCTAAACTTGCGCATCGCAACAATTTCCACTTTGTTGCGATGCGCAATTCCGCAGTGCTCAAACTTGTTAAGATGGAAAATCCTTGTTGAAAGTGTGTTTCTTTGTCCAAACTTAATTAAGACCATAATAATGTGATGATAAGAAGATTCCACTAATTAAATGTTAGATTCAATTGTTTAATTGCTTGTTATTTGCTTGGTTTACTAAATGAAGGCTTGTAAATGTTGATGCGTCAATTGTAAAACGAAAACAGTAATTCATAGACAAACCTCAGACCATGTTCGATTCGCTCGATTCTCTGATCTTCTGTGACCATTGTTGGTACTATTGCTCTTCTTCTTGCTGCCAATGAATATCATCTTGATTTGGCTTGATGCAAATGATATATGTTGATAGACATTTAGTACGTTTCTTGTTAAATAATTGTTCAAAGTTGGTTATACCTCAGACACTCTTTGTGTTATGCAACACTCTTATCAAGAAATAATCACTTCAATCAATGAATATTTTCTTCCAGGATATATTACATGGTTAAATTGCAAGTTGATTTATGTACTTTATTTGTACTGAATTAAATTGCTTTGCTTTCGTTTGATTCCACTGCTTCAGCGTTATTTAATGTTTCTTTGTTTTCTTTTCCAAACAATAATTGCCTATCCAACGCACTGCAACACACAATACACGAACATCCCACATACATCAGCTCCGCTCGATTGTACCGACCTGAACGTGAGCACACCAAATAAAAACAATTACAACTTCCAGCAGTAATAGAATTATCTCATCTGCAGTACTGCTAATCAACCGTACACGGAGATTACCATTAACAGTTAGTATCTGTACATAGCATTATCGCTCGTTATCTCTGCGTCACATCACACTCGCCATCTTGCGTGGATTACACGCACGATAGCCACAATTAATGATTGATGCCACCTCTGCCGCCGCCGTGGTATACTGCGTTTGGTAAAGTGCTGCCCGCGCGACACTTGCGAATTGTTCGGGTTGCATTAATTGGGCCGCGACGCCCGTCGACCGCGAGTTAGACTGACTCACGGGTGTGCGGCGCACACCCGCGGGCATGCATGTTTATGCCGCCGCCGCCGTAGAGCCGACGGTGATGTTAATTATTTTTAGCAGCACTCGCTACGAGTGCGTGCAGGCCGGCGTCCATCGTCGAGGGGCTTTCAGCGTCGCTAACAACATTTCGACTCGCATAAATAACATAAATTAGCCGCAGGCCTGCCTGCAAAAATATGCTTTCGACCGAGTGGCTGAACACGATACATTCGAATGATGGTATTCACTATTCTGCGCGAAAACAATTTTTGTTTGCGATGATTTTAATTTTAAACGTATATTCAAGAAAATATGAGAAGCAACCCACATAAATCAACTTCAGAGCAAGTTTGGAACATACGACAAATAATTTACTTGGCAATATATGAAACCACTTTAATTAAAATAATAAAATGTCAAACTACATTAAACTTTCAAATATTTAAACTCAGTTTACTACTCGGTAACACTCGGTGTACATCGTGCGGCAACGTCACTAACTAAAACTCTTGATTCTGACATGTGGCAACAACGCAATTTCTTCTTCGGTTTCTAACCATTAAACATGGTAGGTGCTCCGTAAATTCTTATAAAAATCTTGAAAAATCCTAGACATCGAACAAGAAAAGGGCTGAGACTTATGGCCAACGTGAAATTAAAACAACGAGCTATGTTTTTGTAACCCTAGTATCTTTACGCGATATGTTTCTCATAAAAATGTGATCGAAGTTAACAAGAACGTGTGGGGTTATGTGTTTGCCACTACATTGGATTGTTGTTTATGACTTTCAAGACAAGAAATCTACGGGACAGATGAATAAGTCGCTTATTAATTCATTCTCGTTGTTTTAGACTAAAGGTACCTCGAGCTTTGGTAAACGCCGCAATAAGACGCACACTTTGTGTCGTCGTTGCGGCAGGTCTTCTTACCACATCCAGAAGTCGCAGTGTGCTCAATGTGGTTATCCAGCTGCTAAGATGCGTTCTTGTAAGTAATTTAATGTTGATGATATTTAGTATAATAGTTTTTGCAGCACATTTTGGCGCAGTGTGATGGCTCAGTGGTTTTATTTGTGTTTATCATAAGGAATTTAGTAACACTGTGCTTATTTTTAGACAACTGGTCAATTAAAGCTAAGAGGAGGAAGACCACTGGTACTGGCCGTCTCCGCCACATCAAGATCGTCCACAGGCGTTTCCGCAATGGTTTTCGTGAAGGCGGTAAACCTGCTCCACGCAAAGCGTAGATTTTGTTAACATAAATCATCAAAAAACACAATAAAAATAAGTATAAATCCTCAATGAAACTCTTTGTGTTGGCCTTCCACTGGAGTGTCATTTGAGTAGTTTTAAAGTAAATTACATACTCTGCATGGATGAATAAGGCAACAAGTTTGGTGCAAACTATGGCCCCATAGGGGAAGACTCTGGGGGGGCTCTGCCAATGTTGTGGATGTTTTGTCATAAGGACAAGGGATAAGTACATATACTTGTGTAAATATAATTATATTGTACATTCTCCTGTCATACATTGCTAACATTTGTGGGAAACTTAGAACAACTGAAAACAAACCAAACTTGTTAGGCTTCGTATCGCGGTCAGATAAATTAAGGTGAGGGTTATTAGAGGTCCCTCATTATCCGAGCTGGAATTGATGCAAATTGTTGTCCTGATACGTGTAGATTACAGTTTCACCGTTTGAAGATTCAGGCATAAGCGTACCAGATATTGTCTGGCCTGAAAGAATAAACATTAGCGCTGAATATCCTAGCCACTTGATGGTGACTCACCAAAAGACTCATCAATCTCCTCATATGAGATTTCAGTTTGTTGCATGTTCTTGTCAGATTTGTTTGCCTGGAACAAATGATTAATGTAGTTCGCGACTGAACCAAAAGATGGCAACTTACATCTCTGTATTTAAACAGGTAGAGTTTAAGTGGCTCAATATAATTGTCAAATCCAAGTGCTTGCATAGCATACAAAATATCTTCGCCGTTGATCGTCTTCCTCTTCTCTGTATGGCATCGTTCACTAGCTTCACTTGTGATAAAGCTGATAAACTCCGAGACGCATTCTTGTACACATTCGCGCGCGTCTTTTGCGATCTGGAACAATGTAAACAGATAGATGAGAAGTATCTGTCGACTTATTTCGCCCTCACGGCGCGCGTCGGTTGGTGTATACTTACTTTGTTGGAGTTACTTACTTTGCCTGTATCGGGAATGGCTCGCTTCATGATCTTTGCGATGTTGGCAATTGGCAGGAAGCGATCCTGCTCCCTCAACGGCACTCCAAGCTTATGATCTTCCTGATTTGAATCGTCCGTGTTTTCTGCGGCGAGCGCTTCAGCATCTTCTGCTTCATACATTATATGTAAATTACTAATGTCAGTACCATGTCAACGTTACACTAGTTCAACACGTAACTTAAGGTAGCAGACGTACTGCAGAGTAATGTATTTTTGAAGCAAATTCAACGCAAGTTGCGATAAGTTTGGTGTGGAATATCGCGCTTACCTTCCATTTCCTCCGACGTCATAATGTAACTTTGATCGGCAAGAAAGGTGTGCCCCATGTCGATTTCCTGCTTCTCCATCGTGGCGAGGGATTATCGCAAACCCTGCACCCTCCTACAATTTGCAGCCCTTCGGATTCTTTACTAAACTAACGTGTTTTGTTTTGGTCGAGCGCGGTTTGATATAAACACAATTCGACCAATGACTGACGAGACGAAGGTGCCCAATGGTACAATCGGTCGTGATTTCGTTCGCTGGTGATTCGTTCGGCCATTGACGAATGCGATTGTGGCAAAGGTAGCTGTCAAATATACGACTGTCAAAAACACACGCTTTCGCTCCTTTGCACCCCGTTCGTGTGTCTGTTTCAGGGTTATGTGAGGGACAAATTTAGACAACTCAATATACACCAAAATTAAATTTTTCCGAACCAGACCGCAAAAATACTTGGGAGAATCGTAGGTGAGGGTAGCTTGGGCAATACAGGAATTAATAAACCACATAATAAATTTCACAATTATAATAACATAACCGCCTATAACGTCCATATGGTTAATAAGTTAGCAATAATTGTTATTCCGACCACTCATCAACTACTGGTGGTTTTCGTGGATCCTACAAATTATTCTACTCATCTTGTCTTATTTTAACAGTAGCTCAGTCCTTGTCCATCTGTTTCAACATCAATTAGAGATTGAAAGTACATGAATATGAATATCAAATGCGTTTACAAAAGTTTCTACCGAGTTTCTACAAAGCTCTTCCTTTCTATGTTCCTTCCTTTCTAGTTGCTTCGATACTTAGGATATTCATTTGTTGCAGGTCGTTATCAACCTCTGCTGGATCAAACCCATCAATTAGTTGGACTTGGTGTTTGGAAAACTGCGTTATAATTCCCATTACTGATTTGCTTCTCGACTTCTTCTTCAAGCTGGTAATGGTGTTTTCGTAGCTGTGACAATCGCAACCGTTCCTGCTCAAGCTCCTTTTCTAATTCCAAAACCCGCACTTGAGAATCCATCTCAAGACGTTTGGAATTGTGCAATGAAATATTGCTGGTATCAATATCATTTGTCTCATCTATTAGTTTACCGCAATCTTTCACTGTCGCTACAATGGCGGCAGTTGCATTGGTAACATTCTTTGAAGCTGAAGATAATTCCTGCAAGTTAGAACTACGTTTATCTGCTTTGACTCTGCTGGCAACAACGAGTTGAGCTGTGGACCCGGAGATGTTTTGTGCTGCTACAACAAGAGGCTCAAGTTTTCCATCTGTGGCTACCGCCTTATCAGCAACACTCCTGTGAAATAAGCAAAAGTAATTTCTCTTCCATACTACTTCTTATAGGTATCCTACAATAAGAATTTTGCTGATGTACCAACAGCTTTGGCAGCTGAGATGAATCCATCGGTCCACTGATGATTCCGCTTGTAGAACTCTTTACTGCTCACAGTGCCTTTTCCTTGACCAACAATCTCCGCCTGCAAAAGCCTCGATTTCTGCACTAACACGCGAATGGCCTCCATTAAAGTTGTGCATTTGTCAAGAATCCGTTCGTTCACTTCTAGTTTCGTGCCGGAATGATCTGCGCGTGATTTGTTGAGCATCTCCTCCATTTGTTTCACAGCATCTTCGATTGCTTTGTCCATGGCTTGCATTTCAGCCTCAAGCATGGATTCCAGATTTTCGCTGGAATCTCCGCGAACGTAGTTGTTTAGCTCTTCGGTGAGTCTTTGTACATTATTGAGGCACTCTTTGCAAGAGTCGACTTTGTTTGAAACTTCCCCAGAGGATCGTATTGTTTCGATTAAATTGATTGCGTATGTTCCTAATACCTTGCAAGATTCCGTCATTTCTAAACAAAGCGCACATAAACACACTAATAATATTCATTGAAGCTGAAAAGAAAACTTACTTTCCCCAAATGCAATGTCTGGACATGTATTGGATGTAGCTCGTCCAATTACAATAAAATTCGAATGTGTGGTTGCAATTCTGATGATAATACTGCACATATCATTAGCTTCAAGTGAATTGCTTGATTCAATTTGTGTTAAGATTGGGGATGACAAAACGTCCTTGCATGCCGCAGATACACTATTTAAGTAATCTGGCGAGGAGACTAATCCAGATATAGCTGGGTTCTCATCCACTTCATCGATAGCATGTTTTATGATTTGAATATTAGAGTCGATGCATGTATTTATTAATGTTTTTAATTTAGAATCTACGTCACTCTTTCCTGAAAACGATAAAATCATATTAATTTTGGTTACTAACTTCTGTATTTCCTAATAGTAGGGTACCTTTTAGAAAGTCTTCATCTTTTTGCTTAATACTTTGGAGTAATTCGTTGTTTGCGAGTTGTTGGGCTTCGTATTCCTGCTTGGCATTTTGTAAATTTTCTGATAGTGTGTCTTTTTCCTTTTGAGCTTCTTCAATTAATATTTTCAGGTTCTAAACATTTGAAAATAGAATACCAGTGAGTTATTTATGGCTTTAAAACTAAACATACTTTAATTTCATCATCTTTTCCTTGTTTATCAAGTTCAAGGGACTCTAATTTCGTAGATGTTTCTTGTGCAGCTTTAAGTTGTAATTCAAGTTGCTCTATGTTCTTCAGAGTTGACGCTAATTGTTCTTCAACGTCTTTATTTTTGGTTTCGGTGTCCAAAAGAGATTTTTCTACAGATTTCAATGACTTTTCAATCTTGGCCTTCTGCAATTCAAAAATGTACACATTGAATGATAGTACAAGTTAGAGCAAACTAACTTACATCACGTAGCAAATTAATATGTGCATCTCTAACATTCATGTATGACGCTTGAATTTTCTCCTTTTCAGCTTTAAATTTATCTACGAAGTAAAATTTAGCATCATAAACCGATACCATTCAATTTTCATTAGTACTTACTAACTTCATCATTGCTACTACTCAATTTACAGCTCTTTTCCTTTTCAAGATCTTCCTCAACTTTACAGAGCTTTTCTTTCAAGCACCCAACCTGCTCTTGATATTTGCGCCCTTCTTGAACTTTCTCCGCCTGCAAAGTGCCCACCTTATCCCTTAGTAAATCAATATCTTCATGCAGACTCTTGATAATATTATCGCGCTCTGCAATAAGATCGATTTGCGGTGGCTCTATGGTCATAATCGCCGGCTTTGGTGGAATTGGTGGTACCTGATCAACCACATCAAACGCAGGTGCCGCATCGGAAATGTCGATGAGGTTGACATCAACTAGATTTGCAGGCTCTTCTTCAGCCTCCACTTCGTACACTACTTGCGTGACGTACGTATTGACGTTGGCTTTAAAATTGGGTGGGTCCTGGAACACACGCAATTTTAAATGTGACAAAGAATTTCCCATTGAAATGCGTGACGAAAGGTGACATGAAATGTTTGAGAGAGAAAGCATGAAAATGTCAGTGTCACAGGTAAAGGGTGTAAAGTTAATTTTAGATGGTGGAAAGTTCCCTGAAGGGTGGGTGGATGTTAGTTCCGTTGTTTCTAGGTTTATTAACCAATCAGTTATTAAAACATGACGAGAATAATGACTAACGCTTAATGCAGGCACAGTGATTAAGTTCTTAAAATACTGCAAACTCGTGGTGTGGTCGAAGAAAGCCTTCATGCTTTTGTATTGTTCATCGAAACGATTGCGATGGCCTTCTAATGCATCGTAGGCCACCATTCCATGTAGATTGTAAAGAATTTTCACGTTGTGGTCGTACAGTCTCGAAGCGTCTTGTATGCAAGGGATAATGGCGGCCAGCCGACATTGTCCTTGCATGGTCATTGAATTAGTATGTAGACTGTAGATTGCTTTCTCCAGGTCGATAATACCATCTAGATAGTCAAATATTTCCACGGAGAGTTCAAAACTGCAAGAGAAATTGATGTAATCAAGTTGTACTTATTGTTTCCATCTGAGTAAAAGGCAATCGATGATTCAGATCATACCAGATGTTTGCGTCCCCAGCACAAATAGCATTGAGTTCATCAGTGGTCAAGGCTAAATTATTGGGAAATTTTGGGTTTCTTTTATGAAACTTCAATTTAGTAATGAGGAGACTTGTGTATTTCTGAATCAGTTTCCCATAGCCGTCAAGATGCACCTGGAATATTAATTCGTAAACAAAGGAAGCCCCCGAATAATATCCGAATGATCTACCCATAATTTTCCGATTTTGTCGAGAAGTCCACAATGTGGCATACTATTAATCACACACAACGGATGTCCTTCCCTAAGGACCTTGTGCAAAACATAACAAAACTTCCAAGCCACAATCATATCATCCATGTAAGGTAGCCGAATGGCAATGCTCCAGAAAACATCTGCACCTTGGTGGTGAAAAGTCCCGATAATAGCGGATCGTACATGTTTCTGCTTGACTGGAGTCTC
Organism: Ecitoglossa quadriceps; assembly: GCA_027574925.1. NCBI lineage: Eukaryota > Metazoa > Arthropoda > Insecta > Coleoptera > Staphylinidae > Ecitoglossa > Ecitoglossa quadriceps. Next base: position 22,680 of record JAODGC010012902.1, on the reverse strand, counting down.
TTCACGGCAGATTGCTTTCTGGATAGCAATGGACTGTAAACCAGCAGATAATCAATATTTATTCATAGCTGGAATCATAAAGATTTGGTTTGTTACAAAGTTACCGTAAAAGAAGGACCAATTTTACACCGTAAGACTGTATCTAAATTAACAAACTCCTTACTACGACGGACATAAACAATGTTATCTTTCTTTTCGTTATTAGTGTCATGATTGTGGCGTTCATTAGATGTTGTCGTGGCATTTTTATGTTGGTTGCGTTTGCGTTTCGACTTCTTTTGCACACAATTTGTGCAAGGCTTGGCTTCAGGTTGATATGGCGCAATAATATTTAACTCCTGTGATAGCTGTGTTATCATGGCGTTGACCACTTGACTTGGTGCGGATGTGGGCGGCACCATGATACAGTAGCTGATAACACATATGGATTGATTAAATCGTTCGCGATAGTGGGTAACACCTGGGTTTTCGCAGCGTTGGAATACGAGTGCAGCTTGTGGGACACATTGCAAAGATAAATTCGGATTGCTTTTGGGGGCAGGATTCCTTGGAATCTTTGAAAATTGCACTAATTTAATTACACATGGATTGATATTTTGACAGAGGTTTTGAAGGTACAATTCGGGAATGAATAAATGCGTTGTTATGGTTTCTACTTAATAAAAGTTCATCTAGAAAAATGTGTTTGATCTTGAACTAAAGTTACCTTTCCGCTACAACGCGTGTGTTCATCTGAGCTTAAAGGTACATTTTAAGAGCCATGACGTGTATGATGAGATATGTATTATTATGGTAGACACGGCAATCATCACATTCGTTTTGCACTGGTTATGCAAATGAAAACAGTTGGGATGTGCATTCGGAGAAAATTGATGAGTAGAAAATACTAGATGATTAGGAGATTAACAGAGATACTACACTTTCAGAATACAAATAAGTAATTATCATACAAAAGAAAACAGAGGTAAAGAGCTTAATTCAAAAGTCAAGTCAACAATAAAAGGTTTTGTGATATATTACAATAGTAGAATACTACTATACTAGTTAGATTAAGCAAAGACTATATTTTAATTAGTGTTGTACTTCATATCTGGAAGACTTAAGTAGGAAAATCAAAAATTTAGTTTTCTAAAACATTCTAAGATTTTATTTTGTACACTTTATCGCCAGCTAAATTTTTTTTGAGGTTTGACGCATTATATCAAGCAGCTTTTAGAAATGCCCAGTTGAATTGTAAATGAGGAAATCTCATGGAAAATTGTGTTTCGTTTGAAATATCAATGCACATCTTCGTATCCTGAGGTATTGTCCTCCATTACTAGGTAATACTTACATGCTTATAAAAGGCTTTGTCAGTTTGCGCCTCATGGATCGGATCAGGTCTAATGCGATCACCCATTTTTTTTCTCCGCAAAATACTACTAACTTTACTCAAATCTACAATAAATTTCACTCGACAAGCTACATTTACACTAAAATCACTATGACTACCAATTACTTCTTAAATTACTCCGACGCTAGTAGTAAATTAACTAATGCCCTATTAATTGAAGAGAAATAAGACTGAATTAAAGTTATGAAGTCTTGAAATTAGTTTTAATTCGGTTGGCATGCGATTTGTTTCATGCTAGCAGAAATAGCAGGTGGCAATCTGAAATTAGCGAAAAAAATTGCATAAAATTAAACACATTAAATACGTCCGAGATTACTGTATATTTGCACTGAAGAACTGAATAAATACTTCTAGCAGAAAAATAATAAAGCAGGAGAGGAAAATTGGAGTTAGTGATTAACATGTTTCAAACAATATGGAAAAGCTCAACATTTATTATGTTCAAATGAGTCAGCATAATTGCTAATTACATTTAATATGATTATGTAAAAGCGTGATACTGATTACCCTTAGTGTAGTGAACTAATTCACATGTTATGAACGTAATTCGATGAGACGTTTTAGTTCATTAAAATAATTAGATTTAAATACCGGCTAGATGTTAATTGCATCATTTGTTTAATGATAATACTAATTGTTGATTGAATATTTGTTCACTTGTGTTTTAACACGAATAGTTATAATTTACGGTTGAGTATTTCGTGGGAAATTCAAACTTGCACATGCGCAGTTTCAATAACGCATTGTTGAAGTCACCAAGTACACGAGGTCTATTTTATAAAAGAATATCTTATAGATTGACAAAGCTTGGTTGTGGAAAATATCAATTAGTGTTTATTTCGGAGACATTTGTGACATTTGAAATTATCACGTTTTCACTCATTTTCTTTCCATTTCCAATTTTATATAGCAGGAAGAAATAACAGTAATCCTTTCTTACTTTCTTAAAAAAGGTTTTCTTCGTTGTAATTACGATTTTAAGTATCCATTGTTAATAAATGCTATCATGTTGATGGTGTTTGTTCAATTAGTACTTCACACTCCACAATTAGATGTAGAATGTAATGTGAGTGGGAATAACAAATGCCTGTTTGATAGGTAGTTGACATTGTGACAGGAAATGATTAATCGTTCAAATCAAAAATGTGCTTAGCACCGAGACCATTAAAAGAACGTTTCATTGGAAAATTTAGTATTTTCATAGTTTGCCACATCAATTTGTATTTTCAAGGAATACTACCATGAAAATGTTCATTTAGTTCATTTGGACACCAATCAACAACATTATGGAAATTTGTAAACAACATTATTTCCCATCAGAAAATATTATCTTATCACCTTCCGGATTTTATAAGAAATAAATTGAGCATTGACAAAGAAAATTCAACGCAATTTATAAACAATTCAAGAAATCCAACAAAAGAAATTCTGAGAAACCTGCTGACGCATATTAGCATACTGGTTTTAGTTCACATTTCGAAACGAGTCAATAATAAAGTGCACCAAGGCATAGTGTACATAATGTAATAAAACTACCTACACCTAATGCAATGCACATGTAACGAGTAGGTAGTTTCGACATTGAGTTCCAACAATAATGACTCATAAAATCGTGTCTAATCATTGTGCTCAACTGTGGGAGCACTCTGCAATTACTTGACTTGTCACGTGTGTATTTGCAGAGTATACCTACTTTATACCTACAATGATCAACTCCTGTGACTAGAAATGTCTAATCTTGATACAAAGAAGATGTAAATCCAGTTACCAACAGTAATAATAAAATAAACAAGCACAAAGTGTAAACCCGAAACAGGATACAGGATCCGTTTCAAATAATTAAATCTTAAATTTCAAATTATGATATCTGTGTTTATTATCCGAACTTTAGGTTTCCACTTGAACGCTTCTGCAATTGATCAAACGCGCCAAATTCATGACTTTCATAATCTCCGAAATATCCCCCCCCCCACACACACATATGCAACACAAAAACAATAATCAATGGTTTCGTCATAATATCTCTGTGATAAGATTTCCTAGTTTTAGTTGCACATCAAGGACGTTAGCTGTATAGTACAATTTCATTCTGCAAGTTGTAACCTTGCGTAGTTTGTATTAAGTTTGTAGTAGCAACAAATGACAGCTGTGTGTATCAGTAGCGGAAGTGGTGCACATCCTCATATCGCACTTATTGCTGTGCGGTGAGTTCATAACTGGATGCAGAGCGTAAATTTCCTGCCGGCACCGCCTGACTTTCAACTAATTTCTGCTAAAAATATCGCTGCAAACACAGTCAGCATGAAATGGGTGAAACGATGTAAACTGTTAACTGTAGCTGCAATGTGCACTAAAAGAATTGCCAAAGCAAACGTGAAACCATGAAAATAACGCCACACAAATGCTGAAATTCAACGCACACATCATACAAACAACACAAACAGATCAATTAAACTCCAAGCAACTTGTTTGTGATATGACAAGTTTATTTCCGGAAAGCATCCAAGAAGAAGGATTAATTAAATTTCGTACAAGTTTCTCGTGAAATCGCGACATTTTATATGTCTTCCTTCATACACTCCTCGACTTCGATCGTTTTCTTTACATTACTCACTTGTGCCTTTTCGAATTGTTCACGTTCAACTTCCAAACTGGTCTTCCTCGAATGCAGCACGCGCGGTAAGGATAACGAAGCCATTATATCATTTATCGTGTGACAAACAATAACAATCGTCACTTGTCCAATTTGTACCTCTCTAGCCCAGCCTTGGTATACCACTCTGTTTTTACAGTTCGTTGTTTTCTCGGATGATATTTATGAATGACGAGCGTGCGTGAACAACACAGACACAAAGCGAGTGTACAGATGGGTGGCACGACACCGCACTGAACACATCTCTCGTTGCTACTGCGAGTACGACACACGATATCGGCTGGCTGGTTGGCAACACCCTGAAACGTCTTATTTCGTTGCACACGTACCTAGAGCACTTGGACTTGCAACCCAATTACAACAGTTTACTTACAGTCGGCTTGCAGCTGCAATTGCTACGACTTCAGTAGGATTAGCAACCGAAGGCATTCACCGCATTGGATGGTTGGTGTTACCTGGAGGATGTCTTTAAGGAATTCCAGGAAGTTACGCGCTCTAGGTTTGGAAAAATGGGTGAACAATCGAACATCGACCTGGGGTTACCTTCGCTTTGTACAAAACACGACACGACGACGAGTACCCACTGCACGCGAAAACAACTCACGACTGACAAACGTGCCGAGCTGCCGACCTACGATGCGGTTCTGCTGGAAGTACAACTCGTCCAATCTGGTACAATTTCGTAAAATATGGACAACCACATACAACGGCATACAACATGTATATAGGCAACTCAAGGTACATTACTTTTAAAACAAATACTTTAATTTGGAAAAAATGATTTATTTTTGACACTTGAGAACTCTTTATTATTTGCTGCATGACAATTTTATAACGTTCCTAATAAAATTCCATATTTTTATGCTTTAGCTAATTTATCGACCAAACAAGTGTGGTAAACACGTTCACAACATCAAGACACAAGTTCAATCTCTTGATTGATGATTGAAAGATATAATCATGGCTTTAGAATTCTTCATCAAGAATCTATGCATTGAAATACAACAAGAGTGCAAAGAAAAAAATATTTTGTGCCATCAGAACTTTATGACTTATTATGTAAGTTCAAACGTAGTATCATCATCTTCAAGAAATAAGATAGTGTTAATCAATTTCTAGCTGAATTTATTATCTTATGATCCACTATGGAATCTTTTCCCAAAAATGAAAGAAATAATCCGAGAGGATGCTGTACGCATAATCAACTATGTTGTAGCTAAAATGGACAATCAACACTGTCCATGTATCATCGCACTAAAGATGCACTTTTATTTCACATGTAATTTTGAATCGAAGGAGTCAATTACCAACGTACGACTAAGTAATTTCCGAATTCGACTTAAGGTATTGACAGAGGAGATTGCGGAATCGAAGCCGGAAAACGAACAGGAATATGATATGCTTTTGAAGCAGATTATTTATTTCTGTTCGTTATGGCGAGGTTTAGGAAATCCAACCAAAGAAGGTGTAAGAATAAGTTTCCATTGCTTCTTACATATGTTGAAGGTATTAATATTTTTTTCTAACAGGTTTACAAAGAGGGATATCATGCACTTGTGAGTTTTGTCGACAACAGTGATTTAGAATGCTTTGTACATAAAAAAATGGATGAGAAAATGTTACAACTCTATGAAATTGCAAGTATTTGGGGTGGTGTGCGCATTTTTAATTGGACTTGCAAGAAAGGTGGCGAAGGGATTGAAGATTGTATGTATTATCAAAGGTATTCTTCAAATTGATGATTTTTTTAATTGCTCTATAGTAACGGAAATATTGGAACAGAGTATAAGCCAATTCAAAAACGATTTAACAGTTCGCCTGCAAAGTGTAATGGATAAAATTAATATTATAACATCTGCAATTGACTATTGTTTCATCATTGATACTATTGAAATTTACACCAAGGAAGGAAACTGCACGATGTACAAACAGTTGTGTGAGATATTAAACGAGATTCAGTATGAAGATATCGAACTCTTGAAGGATATGATAATTATTTTGAGACAAGTTGAAGTCTTTACACGGTAATGCTTTCACTAAGATAAAATCTTGACTGTTAGTTCTAATATAATGTTGTATTATAGGCAACTTTTGGATGTAAATAAAATCATAGAAGTTAATAGTAATGAACTGCGTGCGCAATTTCAAAATTGTGTAGACAGTTTCCATTCCATAACGCATCTAAAAGCTGGTGTACCAACAAGAATAATTTTTGTAAGTACTTACCTTGGTTTTAATCACTCTCGCTTTCAATTGCTATCATTGATAATAATTCGTAGCCTATGTTTGCACAACTAGATGATATTTGGCTCCAATATCAAAACGAAATTCATTACTTGAAAAAAATGAATCAAATTTTAGTCGATCTCGACTTGTATATCAAAAATGTGCATATTAGATTCGATATCTTGGAGATGATTATCGAGGACAAAGAAATTTTAAATGATGGTGATCGTTTGGGAGTTCTGAATATTGATGATTGTTTAGAGGAGAAATTATTTGATTTGGATGTTATTTTACCTACCAATAAGATGTTTAAACTTAATGAAATCAAATTAGAAGTAAGTCTACTATATTTGTACTAAAAAGTAACATGTTACATGTAGCTTTTCTGAGACAGATCTTAGGTTTTGATCTTTGGAGATTAGTCGAATCACAAGGAGGTTTAATTCCTGGAAATCCAAATTTAGGAATTGTCGTCTTTGAAGGAAGGAATTATGTTTTTTCTTGCAAAGAAAGTGCTTTCATGTTTGCCAAATATCCAGGAAGGTAATTTATGTTTCAATGGTAATGTAATGATGCTTCAGCTTGTATATTTGAAGGTATGTTAATGAAATGCTAGAGTTAGCACGTAAAAAAGTCGAGTTAATCAACTTGCTACAACTTCAAGAGGACCTGAGAAATGTTCAAACATTAAAACAGTAAGACACAAAACTACTCTCCTTCAATCTGCAATAAAATCAATAATTGAATTCCAGGCTTGTAAGCGATACGAAATTAATGGAATCAACAGTCGCACATTTCAATGCATCTCAACAAACTGAAATCCACGCAGTTCTAAAGAATATCGACACGAACTACAAGTGGAATATATGGGACCATAAACGAAATGCTTTGAGGCTCTGCAATCTCTCACATTCAGTCTCCACGGGTACCAATACCTCGACGACTCATGGAATCTTCTCCAGCGCAACACAAACCTTCGATCCCAAGGATAAGCACTCGCAGACACTCCAAGATAACTATACTAATACTCACACTCCACAAACCTACTTCTTTGGTCTGCGTGGGCGAAAGGACGATAAGCAGTTCATCCTAGACCTGACGAAACCACATGAGAAGAGCTGAGATTGATAAGAAAACTATTGCTTCATCAATATTCTTCTACAAATGACTTTATATTTTTGTTTTCGATATCGTAAATTCGAAAAAACTAAATACTTATTGCGATAATGCGATTTGCGACCACTCTCCTTCTACCACTATGAAGAAGAGCCGTCGTTTGTAATTCAATATAAATTATACACACAGTGAATTAAGTTTTCGTTAACATTGACGGGAAAAAACGGCCACAGTGGAGTTGGCCAAAAAATGCAGCGCGTTGGGATTACAAGTACTTGCCCGCAACACGTTCCAGTCTTTATTCCGCCCTTTTGTAGATGCTGAAACCGCGAAACTCAAGTCCTTACTCTCTAAATTCTGGGCGACTGTCAACAGTTACTAGTCAATTGGTAATTTCATATCATTTTCGAAACTCTTTGTGTGCAAATTGAATGTTTGCGATTGCCTTAAAAACTAAACAGTCTGTAAATGTCAGCGCACATTTAAATTACCACCTAATTAATTATATATACTGTAAAATTAACTTCCTAACTACCTCCTGGTTGTAATCTGCAAACGGTCGTCCTTGTATCATTTGTTTTCGTTGGTCAGCAACGAATTGTGGGTCGTGCTTGGTAGTTAGGAATAGTAAATCTTGTAAAACGTGAAATGTAAATGCCCAGCTTAGGCGATGAAGTGGTCTTTAAGGTACTTCATCATACCAAACATGCGGAAGCGCTTGACACCGATGACTTTCTGCATGGCATCGTCACAGATTGCGAACTGCTTGTTCTTGGGGTCGTAGAGATTTCGCTCCTTGATTATGGCCCACATCTTCTTGATGACTTCGTGTCGTGCCATCACTTCCTGGCCGACAAGGGCTGCCAATTCTGGAGATAATGTGAGTGGACGTGTGTATCCTTTTCCTTTACCAGTTCCACCACCACCGCCACCACCCTAGAAGCAAAATATTTTAAGAATTAACTTCTTGTCCATCATTTCCAACAGAGAACTGGGTGGAAAGCATGGTTTACTTACAGATTTGCGTGGAGCTGCTTTCTCTTGCACCCAATCTTCATCTCCATCTGAATCGGAACCCTTCTTCTTCTTCTGTGCTGGTTTGCGTCCTCTTGGCTTCGGCGCCGCCTTCTTGACAGGAACATACTCATCCTCTGAACCATCCCCAGAAGCATCTGATGCATCAGACTCATCCTCAGAATCTTTCTTGGCACGTTTTACTGGTGGTTTCTTTGTGGCTGAAGCACGTTTTGCGGGTTTCTTTTCCTCCTCAGATTCCTCATCTTCTTCCGACTCTTTCTCCTCATCTTCGTCTTCTTCCTCCTCGTCCTCTGAATCTTTCTTATCCTTTTTGTCGGTGGATTTGTTGACGTACTCCATGACCAATTCGTCGATTTCCTTCTTTCTTGAGATAAGTTTGCAGTCTAGTTTTTCTTCTAGCTCAAGGCGGACGTTCTTGGCTGATGTGTCGGCCAGATCTGCGTCCTTCAGGATCGCTAAAATAGTTCAACATTGTTATTGTGATCTGTTACAATTTGTTGGTTTTTGGAACGCCCAGTGCAATTGAAACAAAGAAAAAATAATATTTAGTGGTGTATAGCATTTTACAACGTTTAATACTATAAATTTTAGTGTTTCGCGTGTAATGTTGAAATGGAATATTGTTTGTCTATTCTCCTGGATTAGAAACACGAAATGGCTGATGAATAATAAAGAAATATTCTTGAACTAAAAGTGTACGCAACGAATCGGTGAGATACGCACGTAGAAAATTCAGAAATAAAATTGTACGACGATTTTGTTTGCATGTTTTCGTCGGCTGGAGCGTACCATCAGAGATATTCGTCTCTGAAGTTTAGCTCCACCGGCTCTGTATCGACGTCGTGCAGCGTCCCCCATGGCCATTGTTTGTGTACGTTACTTTCATCAGACGCGCACTCCAAACTCTCGTTCGTTCCTTCAGTTACGTTCGGCGCGTTATCACAAACGCGAACGAGAATATCGCGCGCGAGGCAACGTCGATTCGAGAATAATTTTGATTAATTATCGTATGAAATTTTCACTTACCGGCGATTTCCTTGCGGAGTTGTTGCTTTGAAATGTCAGCCATGATGTGCAAGTGAGCTGTCGTTCGTTTGGAGAAAGATAGCAGACTGGCGTGTACAGACGCGATGTGAGCGTTGTTGGCGTGTGTGGTTTCGGTGCAGCTCGCCCGTTCGGCGGCTTTGGGCAGCTTCGGCGCGGTGGTGCCAACTTCAACTAGGGTGATTGCAAATTCCGCGCCAGCCAGGATATTACAAACGTAACGTAATGCACCTGGCGCAGTGCATCGGCTTGATCCAGGTATGCGAAGTTACCTAGGCTACCTAGTTCCAAGTAAACCACACAAAGAGTTAATTCTACAGCACGGTTGTAACGACCGTAACGATAGGTAACGAGTTTGGATCGTTTTGATATGTGGCGTGGCAGATTTTTACAGGATTTTTCATTTTATCGAGTTAACAAATGACAATAGTGTTGGGTTGTACTTTTCCATGTGTTGTATTATAAATTGTTTTGTTTCAGAGCAACGGAGTAATCCATCCATCAATCATCGGTCGGGATCAGTCGGGGTAATTTATTAAATCAGCCGTTTTCATGGCTACAAATTTCTTTAAGTAATAAATAAGTTTCCATTTGCACTGAAAATTATCCTTCAATCATTGTTATTGTTTAATATGTTCTCTCGTTCTTTAATGCTTTATAAAATCTAATCCTATAAATAACAGAATTCTCTATTACTAGGGAAGAACTCGTTATGGTGCAGTGGCTATGCTTGTTCTTCTTGAACCGGTGTTGCTGGGTTCGATTCCCAGTTCAGCCGGCCATTTTCAAGAAAATTAAAATGACTTCGAATTACATTGGTGTAATGGAACTTCCAAAAGATTGATGGAAGTTTGAAATTCAAATAAATAGCTGTATGGTGGATTGCCTACAGTTAAAAAACACTTCTAAGATTCTGCAATAGATAGTATACAGCATTGTATACAATATATGGGACCAATAAAAATCAGAAAATAGTACAAGTCCAAAAAGGATGGACAAGAGGAATGAACATTAGAGAGAGTAAAAATGGCGGCCTCCCTAAGAAAAGGGAGGCCGGAGTTTTCGCTTTTGTAAGACAGCTGTCTTAGAGATCGCGCGCAGCGCGATCTCTTTAACGACTTCGCCGGCGAAGTCGTTATATGATGGGGCTTCGCCGGCTCTGCCGGCGAAGCCCCATCCTAAGCACTGACGCTTATGTCTTTTGTCATTAGAAGTTTTTGTAAAATGCCCATACCGGAGCTGAGGATCGAACCCAAGACCAGCGGGTTGCCACGCTGAGCATCACACCACTGGGTTAAGCTATTAGCTGCAAGTGGTGAGGACATTAGATATATTTATTGGGATACTTTTGCAAACAACCTAAACAAATTAAAATATAGAACTTAAAAGTTGATACTTATTTGTCAGCAACCCAGCCATATTTTAATTTTCTTGAAAACGGGTCGCGATGCCCAGAATCGAACCCAGCATCGCCAGGCTAGAATGCAGGAGGACATACACCACACCAACGTGGTTTCTTACGGAGGCCCAAAGAATTCTCGTATTTATTATGTCAGTTTCATCTCAGTTATTACATCAAAAGGCAATAACAGATATCCAATAATAACAATAACATTGAATACAATTTGTACCTCTCGAATTGCTATAAGCAAGTTATTCTTATACATGTGAATTTAATAGCTCTGAGAAGAACTGTTTATTACAAAGCCCAACCACAGCAATTTCAGGAAGACATCTTTGTGTTCTCATTAGGGTTGTCGGCCATTAAATCCCTAAAGCCTGTAAAGCATATAAAAATAAATTAATTAAAACAAGGTAAAATTTGCAACAACTTTCAGAAACTAATTTTGCTAGAATAAGATATGTATCATAATTATTAATCAAAGGGTTGCTCTAGGCTTGTTATATCTGCGGTTACAATAAGTTAATTGGAAGTATTTGAGACTGGATGCCAAAGTTGGTTAATTTTTGAATTTTAGAAAAACACACGTAAGAAATTGTATTTTTCCCGGAAACTATTTTATTCACAAATATAAAATACACGACATTAAATAAATGAAGTTCTACTTTCATTTAAAGTACCAATTATTATTATTGTTGGATTAGAAATTGGTCAAATTGCCTATTAATATAGCATCACTCTAACGCTTTTTGAAAACAAGCGAAAACGCACTATTCAATTAAAACACCTATTTCCAGTGCAACCAAACAATCAATCAAACATTGAATGCATATAAGAAACTGTATTTCACCATTATCAATTAATCTTAATATCTTTAATACCAGTCACGGCCCACTTACGACCGGGTGCTGGACTGTTTGTTGGGAAGGATGCAGAATCCCTAACTTGGTTATTATTACCCAACACAGATGTCAGCAGGTTTTTTTTGAATCCGTGATCTACTGACGCGCTACCAAGTATGCCACCGTTGCCGTTAACAATTGTAATTACTCTCAGATAATTACTTTTCTTATACAAATTGAAAATGTCAATTGAATTTGTGTACGATAAATAATTCTACCATATTTTCTACACACGTCAATATCAGTTTTTACCTTCACACCTTACAGTGAAGATAATTACACACAATTCAATTAACTTGGACAAATTAAGAAACTTTCTTACCTTACAATCAACTAAATTCCATCTCAAATGAAAAATATTTTTGCGCAATCATCTCTATTTACAAAACAGCAAACATCAACAAACAAAACAAAACAGTGTTCCTATTTCAGATTGAAAAGGTTAACAGGTAAGAACAATCCTAGATGCCTAGAGTCATTGCAGTGCATACTAGATTAATGCCGTACAACAATCTAAGTTGCTTATGATCCCAAACCTAAACAATTCGCGACATGAACACGAAATAATTTGCACAACGTGCGCGTTGCTCTCATTCAGTATGTTCTGCATTCCTGATCGCCGTCGGCTTTCATCGTACCAAGCGTCGCCAGCTGCCGTGTCTAATAGAAATATAATTCATAGTTTCGGTAGTTAATGCAGAGTTCGATTGTTTAGCATCGTTCAGAATTATAGCTCGCTCGCAGTGAGTTGGTTCCATCTAAGATGAGCGTAAGTGGAGCAGATTGCCAATCACGGTGAGTCGCGCCTCGGAGAATTTGTGGTGTTTAATTAAACTATTCTGTTATATTGCGGGATTTATTAAAGTAGCTTATAAATATAACAAAATTAGAGTAGAGTCTAGACTCTAGTCAGATTATTTGAAAGTAAACGTTAGTAGAGATGTAAGTAGTAAAAAGACATTTTTAATTTTATATCAACAACATTGCTATTTTCGAAGAATTCACAAAGCTTGTAATATATGCTGTATTATTTAGGATATGATTGTAAATTGAATACTGTATAACACATCAAATAAAAATAGTATGAAATTTAATAAAAGTAACTCTTTAGCAAGATTATATCTGTAACTAAGTATATGTAAAGTGCTGTTTACACGCACTGGCGGGGTCCGATGTTGCCCGGACAATTACAAGATATGTTTAAACGCAGAAACCACAATTAAGTCTATATGCGGACAAAACCCATACTTACCGTGGCAGCGGCTTAGGCCCCTCTTTTGTTCCCTATCCCTTCACTTTATTTGTATTCATTTGATATATTCTCCTTTAAACATTTGCATTCTGCACTTTTGATGCAATTGAGCACACTGCTTCGTACAAGAATTGCTATTAATTTCTCGAAGCATGTCATTACAATTGCCAGATCACAACGATTAGAATGCAATTGCGCTCCGCATGCCAATAATACCAATCACTATTATGGTGTAACGAGCGTGCGTGTGTCTATCAAGTTGCAAATGTTATACGAGGTGCTAGAGAATAATGAATAACCCGCAGGATTTATAACAATATCTAATAATATTATTCTGTGTTCGTTACTTGATTTGCATTTCTTATTCTCATTCTTTTCTAGCATGAACTCAATCAGCAAAGACGAATGATGATCACTATTAGGACTTGATTTATCTGTACTTGTTCATAATGGACTTGGTTCATATTTAAGTGAGTATTGCACATTGAGTTTGTGTTGAACAAAAGAAGGCATGTGCTTGATGTTTATGATTTGTCGTAGAATTCGGAGGTGCTGTTGGTCTGAACATATTTAATGGTGTAGGTCATTGTTATAAATGGAGAGCTAATGAAATCATCGGAAAAGCAAAGGTTTTACTTGTGGGATGTGTTGCACTTAATGCAAGGTCATGCAATTCTGAAGTGTTTAATGCCTCAACGTACAATAAATCCCAATAAACACGCTAATTGTGGTTTATAATGAGGCTTTAAGTGTATATGAAGAAGTTATTGGTCATATGATAACAAATTGCAAAATATGAACCGAAAATATTGATGGATTATTTTTTTAATTAATTGCAATTGAAATGTAATTAGATATGTTGATACTACTTTTGAACTTTGTGTTTGTTTTTTATTAATAACGCTGCACTTTCTTTTCTAATTGAAGTTACAGTTTATAACTACGTTTAATTGTTATTATGAAAGTTTATTATAATTGAATAATGTTCCTGTAATGAACATAACTAAACGTTTCTCAATTTGGAAAGTCGTTTTTAATAATTATTGAGTCTGTGGAATAACACTATTTGACTTTTTCTTCGATTACATCTAAATTAACTCTAGATTTCTTCTACTATGTTTTGTTTGTTATAGGAAATAATAATGATGAATCTGTGATATTTATTGATGATTCAATATGTCTTCAGGTAATCTCTAACATTTTAATATTCTGCGGCATGTGAAACCGAAACGAATTTAATGATTAACTGTTCTCATCAGTATGCCTGCATAAAACAAAGCATTGCTAAACAGTAGTTATAAACTTTCAATACGTCTTGTTTTATTTTAACAACATAATAAACTGATTTCCTTTGTTGCGCCACAAATAAGCACAGCGTCGGAAAACAATATATAACAAAGTCTAGTGCGAACTCTTTATTGCGGTAATAACCTATTTACTTCCCAATTTCAACTTCTTAGCTGCTCATCACTGCATCACTACATGTAGCATTTCCGCTCTTTCATCTCTTGCGTAAATTGGCAATCTTATAGAATCATTGTTTAACTGCCAGTTTTATAGCGCACGATTGCATTACACTTCAATTTAGACTTTTTGCTCCCCTTTACATGTTTGCAGGCGAGTAATAAACACTTATTATTGTGGGCTGTAAGGATGCAGCCCAAAGGTACACAGAGCGAGGGAAAAAAAAACACATAATTGATATGATTGCAAACATTCGATTCCATTGTTTGTGAGATCTAATTGTGTGGTGTCCGTAAATTAAATTTTCCTGTTTGAATACGTGCTTTACACATCCATTTTCGCGGAAAGCAAATAGAGTGTGGAATGATAACCTCACGGATTTTAGTTTAGCTCCATACGTCTCGGCTAATGTGCAGTGTGGAGTTAAAGGTATGAGACATGAGTGGAAATTGGAAGAAACTAAGCTCGCAGCTAGTTGTTATTCCATGTGTGATGAATGGAGTTTTGCCAAGAGCTGAAAATTAAATGAAAGGGATTAGTGATGTCAAAATTAATATCATCAAATTAGTTAAATTCATAAATTCAATGTTTCATGAAGCTAAAAAGAGCAAAATAAATTAATTTTATTATTGCATAATCAATTTGAATTTATTCAGCAGTATGAAATCTAAAATGGACATCTTTCTATTTATTTTCTTTTTGTTATATTTAAAAAATACTATTAAAAATTAACTGAAATATTATTGTTTGCCATTAAAAAATAAATCGGTATTTATTATTTTATTAAAATTGATTTTTATTCATATAAATGCTAAATAGAAATTAAGTTAAAATTAATTCCTTACAATTCTCTCCTGCGTTAAATCTCGGTTTATTAATGTCCCACTTGTTCCTAAACAGATACTGTCTCGATAAGAACATTTCTATGCTATATTCTTTACCTCTGATCTCCTTCACGTTTTCCTGCTCCACAGCAATAAATTCTAAATTCTCTTTAATGATGACAAGATCCACCAAGAGCTAACCTTCCGGCATTGTATATACTAAGCACATTTCATCCATTTCATCCGCATTTACACAATTCACGCGTGTATCCCGTGAAATTTCCGCGTGAGATGCGATGTAATTTGTTTGAAACAATAAAATCGCGCTAATGCTTCTAATAGAGAAACTCTGCCAACGCAGAGATACTGATACTTTGCGCCAACTTAATAGACAAAGTAAACTCGTGAAAACGTTTACGATTTGCAACAAAAAGAAGCGACGACAACAAGTTACAACATCCTTGCTACTTAACTAAATCTAAGTAGTAAGTTAAGACTAGAATGTAGAAGTGGTTTTCCGGGTTAGTAATAAATTCAACTCTGTCTGCTTGATTTGTTTTCATAATGATCTTTTGTACCTCAAGTGCATTTAATTTATGAAGATTATTTAGGCACGCTAATGTATAAAGAAATCCCAGTGTGAGGTTTAAAGATATTTCACAGATTGCGGAAATGTTTGAGGCGTGTATGCAATGACTATGACTATATGTCGATAATAATTGCATAATACCTTGGAGGCATGAAAGGAGTGCGCAGACATGTTATGTGTGTTATTTACTCATCGAGATTTTCTACTTTCTTGATGAGGATGATTTTAAAAGTCTCACGAATCACAAAAAGCAAGAGATTTGATCTTAACTTATCACTTTATGATTCAACAATAAGTTGAATACTGTCAAGTAATACTTAATTTATAAGTATCCCTTAAAACACCTAAGCTTACATTCAACTAGATCATGCTTTCGATTGAATGCAAGACAATTCCTAGAACTTCTCTGACCTTTTTCCAACGATGCTGCAATTGTTTCAGTCAATAAGCGAGCTCATCTTTGGTAATGCTCGCCGATTGCTCATTACTGAGTTTATCGCAACGTGAGCTGGTGGATTGAACTGATTTGCCTGATGATAGAAAATAGTGGCGTATGATAGATCACCATGAAAAGCAGTGAAAGCACGCTTAAGTTAGGACGATTTTGGCTGCTTAAATTGAATTACCCCACGACCACACATCACGCAAATGTAATTTATCAATTTCGTGCGATTGATGAGGTGGGTAGTTAATTGGATGCTTCTGGATTAATCAGAAATAAGTAATTGACAATTATAATTGAATTAGTGTGGATTCAACTTAATTGAATGCATTTTGTGCATTCAAACAAAATGTTTGTATTTCACAATGAGACTTGTGAAACTTTTCTAGAATGCAGTAAGCTGGGAATGTTCCTAACTTCAATTTAATTTGGAATTTTTTCAGTCTATACAGAATTTTAAAAGATTGCACTTGGAAAGTAAATGTTTTTCTCATATTTAATATGACGTCAATTATTTTCCAAGATTTAATTAATCCCATTTGAAAATAAGGTTAGCAAATGACTTGTCTATAAAAAAAAAAAAAAACAATTTATTGTCAGTCTATTTGCTCTTTTTAGAACTTTTCAATTTTCTTCTTGCACGCAAGTCTCATGTCCGCATTGATTCCGGTACCGTCTCTGGCCTCGCTGATGCTTTATGAACGTGTGCATTTGTGTGACATTATCGACATGATAATATTATGGGAACTTTCGCGTCAGGTGAAAAGGTCGATAGAGAAAGTGAAGACGATTCATGCTGCACACGAAGCGCCTTGCTTGCGTCTACAATGTTTTGTTCTCGTGTCGGTGGAATGTGCACACATGCAGACTACGAACAGTTCGTAAAATCTATCGGCTGTTAAATGCGCGGAATGCCTTAATTGCGGCGAAAAGACTTGCCTTGAAGTTCAACTATTTCCAATTCAATTGAACTTAACGTCAGGGCCAATAAACAAATTCCATACACACTCACACAATGCATTTTAGGCAAATAGCACTGAATTTGTATTGCGAACATGTTTAATATGTGTGAATGTTGTGTTTTGTGATATTTTAATGGCATTTATTGAAGTGTTTTGAGGATGTTTCAAAGGGTGAATTGAATTGCATTGCATTGTTCTTGAGTTTTATGACTTTGGTGCGATAGTAAGGATGAGAGCAACGCTGAATAGGACACGTATTGCAATTTGTGACAAGGTATAATTTGAAAAATTTGGCATTTCATATTTAGAGTATAATTTCACACGCTTTGCTTTGGTGATGAACAGAGAATGGAGAAGAGCGAGGTTAGATGTGGACGAAAATGTCGAGTATTTTGAAAGAGTTGCAAACACTATAGGTATTAACCCAACCTTAAAAGGTACAGCACTACAACAATACCCAATTTGAATAAGGAAATAATAAATTTAGATTGTTAAAAAGGGGAAGTGTCTGATAAATATAACAATGATGGCTAACTTAAGTTATAGATTAATTATATTGCATTAGTTGAGTTTTGGTTCTTAACCTAGAACAGTTCATCATAGTTTAGCTTCTTAATAGAAAAAGGTCATCTCATAAAAAGAGTAAAATCGTGACTTTGGCATTGAATTGAAACTTAATTGTCCTAAATTATCCAATACTTCATTAGCATACAATGGTACATATAAAAATTATTGCAAATCATCTTCATCATTATCATATCATTAAAATTGACTTCCTTTTTGTAACAAGAAAACCGAAATATTCTGGTGTCTTGCAATATTGCATTATACAAACAAATTGCATTTTTCATCCTTCTTTTATTGTTAACTGCCTGTGGTTGTTCAATTTCAACTTTGTTATCCAGTCACTCCAACAAACAACTCGTGCTTCTTCAGCATGCATATGCAACTGAACCATTAAATTCCTCTTCTTCTCTTGGTTACTCTTTCATTAACGCATCAGTGAATCAGTGTATCTATAGTTGCAATAAAATGCAACAGTTGGAAGTAAAGCAAATCACGGCGCGAAGACTATTCTCAATCGTAGGAAACAGGAACTGCCAGGAAGCTCCAGCAAACGCCAGTGACGCGATAATAATAAATGAGAAGTTAGAATGTTATGCTGGCATCAAGTGAAAGATGCGCAGCGTATGCGGTTCTTTATGTAACTGAATTATAGAAGCATCTTCAGGTACTAGCATTATACTAGATTGTAGGTACAATGAAGACTAAAGCGAGACGTGCCGCGTGCACTTATCAAGGAAATTGCTAGTTGAGCAGAGATGATGGAGAGATGATTTTAATTTTGGTGTAATCACAGACAAGTTGCAATGATAAATTACAGAGTAGATGGGTATTAATCATGGCCATCATGGGTTATAAATATTTTAGCAATGGAGATACATTGAGATAAAATGGGAATAGAATTTGATGTTTTTCAAAGGTGAAAAGAAATTGAAAATTTTTGTTTAAAATTCTGGTGGAATGGTTAACAAGAATGTTACTAAATATTATTTCGCTAACATGTATTTCCAACTTCTCTCAATGACTCATCACACTCGTGATTACCCAATAGAAATTTAATTTCGCATCCAATCAATACCATAAATCTAATTAAATTGCGCCATCTCCAGATTTCAACATTACTTTTACCATTCCAATTCTAAACAATAAAAACAAAGATTTACCAAAAAGATTCCTTCAATTCTATCAAGACAAGCGACTAGAACTGACATAACTTTTTAACCATTTCTAATGCTAGTGAAAACTCATTAATTTTATCTTAGAATAACTTTTGATTGTTTTTCTCAGCGAGTGTGAATGTCGTTATTCAATCGCGTTTGTTTGCGTTTTCAGAAAGAGTGTGTCTTCGGAGTCTTAGGACAGAGCCAGAGCGTACAAATTCGGTAGTGTAAGTATGATAGCTGCAAAATGAGGAAATATCCAGATTGCGACAGTGTGCCAGTAAGGCACGGATTGTTAAATGTCGCAAGGTGCATATTTAACACTTCCGAAAATGGCGCATTGCAAGTACTGGGACGGTAACATGGTAATAAACGGATTAAAGTAATAGCGATTATGGCAAACAATGGGAATATTGTTGCCTCACGCATGAAATCTTGTTTCCTTTGCCGGTATGATGCCTTAGATGGTTACGAGAACATGTTTGAGATTAAGAATATTTCTGTTTATGTTATAATTTTGTTCCTAGTTTCGTTTTGATTGGAAGAGTAAATTAAAAGTTGGAAAAACAAGAGAGACAAATTATGTTATTAATTTATGTATTTCGGGATTAATACAAAATATAGATGAATAATGTTTCATTGGAATTAAAACAGAAAAGTAGGGAAACTTACTTTTGTATGAGAGAAGACAATTGAGCACAAGAATGAAATTGAATTAGAAAAATAACTGCTTCGTGCGATATGTAATGTAAATTACATTTTCATTCCATCAATCAATTAATTTACGCCACTCTCCTCACCTCCAATTCACACCGATTTGCCTATTGAATGTCGTAAGTAATAATTAAATTTCATGTTCAAATGACACGTCTTGTCAACACGCATACACAACCAGGGTACCCATCAACTCTCTACAAATTTAATGACACATTTATTGGCACTTTGTGCATCTCTGCATCTCAAATTGCACCACCTCAACAAGATGACAAAATGTTAATCTTTACTTTAGTAGATTTAAATCGGATGTAGGTCAGAATCGCGCCACACGATGCAGACAAATTACCAGTTAGCGAACAACTCGATGTGACCAAAAAAAGAAAAAAATAACTCAATGTGACATAAATACGTCTAAATTAACGATCTTTAAATGATGCTGATGTGTGTCCATTGCCACATAATCGTTAATCCAATGCGCTCTCGTTTTGACGTTGTGGAGGCTGATGAAGAGAGTGGTACTACGATGTAATCGATATATTATTGCTGCGATTAGCATAATTGCTACAAATGCATTGTGCCATGAGTTATTATAGCATCGGGATTGATCCATTAAGAGGATGGTGTTTATAAAAAGATTGCAAAATAAAAATTAATTTCTTCAAAGTCAATTGATTTGTAAAAAAATTTTGAATTATTGTAATTCGAGGACGTTACCAAAAATGTTTGGAGATTATTCAAAATTTTCAGAGTATTATTTTATCTTTAATAATACGTATGATTTGATATCTAATTTTTCATTTTTCACGAAGCAAAAAATAAATATTTTCGCTCCTTACTGTATTATTCCAGCAATAAATTACTTTAATTTACGTCTGTCATAACGTTATTTAATAATTGTCTAATAATTACAATCACCGTCATCAGTGCAATTATTATTTCCATTCGTAGACGCCGTGGAGAAAAAAAAAAACAAGTAACCTTAGTTAGCATCAAAGCGGTCACTATAAGTGCCAAGATGCACATTGAAAGTAAAAGCAACTGAACTGGTTTACTTCTGATTTCTTAGCTCGCTGATTAGTGTGCTAATTGTGAACGATCGTTACCGTCTCCGATCTGTAGTACAGCTCATCATCATCAACTAGAAACTCGCAAGTTACCACAAGTGTTTTAATAAAATATCAATTATGCTCACAGATTTGCGATTATGTAATCGTATAAAACATAATGATGTTGAAGTAATAAATTACACTTCAAATTGAAATATTATAACGAAGTCAGGTTAGTTTTTTCTGCGGTCTAATTAATTTTATACCTTCAATCTGTTATTAAGTAAAAGATTAGATATTATGTAAATATTGTGAATTGTTTGCAATCGTGGTGGGCCAGTTCTCAACGGAAAAAAATGGGTGTAAACTGAGTAGAAATAGAAGACCTAGTTGAACAGCTTGCTACATATCTTGCTAAATATCACTTTATTGAGCTATCGAATTGCAATAGATTGGTTGCTCTTAGATGTAGGATTTAGGATCCATTCAAGTATTGAATAAATTAAAGGTGTGGGAATGTAAAATAGCATAACACAAATTCGGATGATTTTTTGGGTGCGTTCTGCAGTTACATTCTTTATGATCCAAACACTTTATGATGATATAGTCGTTCTAATGCTTCAATTGGAGAGACTAAGTAGTAGTTTTCGCATTATAAATGATGTGCTAAAGCATTTATTACAATATTTCCAATTCCATTTATTATAAAACGAGTAATTTATTATGATTTTTATTTGTTGGCATTATGGATTGTAATGCGGATAGAACACTCCTTGTTTCTTTTTATGAAATTTGAATTTTTATGGCAAATGCAACTGTTTATCTTTATGGAAATCATTTCTATATTTAAATTTTTACAGCAGATTCATTTATACGAAGTTAAAAACAAAGTATAATTATTTGAAAAATAAAAGTGTAGGTTTAGGTAATAATAAACTAATTTTACAAATTTGTTTGCATTTCTATTTAAGCCACCTTAACAATTTTTGTTCTCCAATTAAAACAAAATAAAATAATGTTTCAATTATCTATTTTATTGATAATGCGTAATAATTATTCACAATTTTGATTAGAATAATTTAAACTCCTTTACATATTAAAAGATAAAGTCGTGACCAGCATGTCCAAAACCTAATAAAACACTTGTAATTAATTACTATCATTATATCATCTAGATAAAGTAATTTTATTACATTCCCATTTAAAGCCGATCCAACTAAAAGTTTTCATAATAACACTACCGATTAAAGTTGGAAATTTAACATTTGCACTCATATTGTCTTAATTAAGAATATTCTTATATAGAAGCAATAAGAATATTTAAAATGCAGAAAATATGTTTATAATATGAATATATATATATATATTTATACATGGTGCGTTTGTGTAACATATCTTTATATGATTTTTTCAAATTTCAAATCACATCACATCACACATCACATCACGTCACATCACGAGTCGTGATGCTAGAAGTACGGTATGCACCAGCAGTTAAATGTCAAATAAGCAATAAGCAAACCTGTGCCGGATTTGCATATTTAACATACTTGTGAGGTGTACTTATGTGCTGGTTAAGGGAGGACTAATGTATAGAATACAAATTACAAAAAGAAAATTTTGGTCTCATTAAACATGCTTTTAAGGATCCAGAAGAAATGCAATATATCCGAAAGTAAGGAAGACAAATTAAATGATAAGCAGCTATATTATATAACTAAAGACTATCTCCGGAACTAAAGGGGATAAAATAAATATTCAGCATTCATTCTATAGCTAAAGAGTGTCTCTACGTTACTGCTTTTTAAGGAAATTGTTAAACTTAGTAGAAGTGTGCGAAACCTAAGCTCAAATGTAGGTAATTTGTGAAATACCTAGAAAACATG
>JAODGC010012791.1:126241-141460 GCA_027574925.1 Ecitoglossa quadriceps | reverse complement strand
AAACAGAAATCTGCAATTAAAATAATTTAATTCCAAAACGGTACATGTTGCGCCATCTTATTACCAATTCCCATAGCCATTAAATTTGAATAGTTACGCAAACAGAAATCTGCAATTAAAATAATTTAATTCCAAAACGGTACATGTTGCGCCATCTTATTACCAATTCCCATAGCTGTTTAATTTGAATAGTTACGTAAACAGAAATCTGTTCTCTCAAAAATTTGTTTTTATCAAAGTACCTCTTGGTATTTTCTGTGACCCTAGTAGCAAGTCCAAAAATTACACGTAATATTAAATAATTTTAACATCGTAAAATTTTTCGATTTTTATCAGGATCACAGAAAATATTTGGAGGTCTCCCCCAACTTAAGTTGCAGTCGATACTTAAAATGCAAAACAAAGATTCAACACAATAAAAAAAGTCGTAGTTACATGTAAACAGATAAGATATATGAGCAAATTTTGATAGAAAATTTTTTACTAAAATTGTTATAAATGATAGAAAATACACCAAATTTTTTGGCCCTTATTAGTTAAATTGGTTTTACAAATAATTAACTGAACAACTATAAAAGTTATAATTTGGTTTTTGGTCCTCTTGTCTAAACTCTTAGGGCCACAGTGCCCATGTAGCAAAAAATAGATACGGTTTATTATTCCCCATTTAAAAATGTAAGTTGCAGCGCCATTGCTTCAGTAGTTTAGAAGTTATTAGTCAAATTGGTTTTACAAATTATTAACTGAACAACTATAAAAGTGATAATTTGCTTTTTGACTCTCTTTTCTAAACTTTTAGGGTCACAGTGCCCATGTAGCAAAAATCAGATAGGGTTTATGATTCCTCATTTAAAAATGTAAGTTGCAACCCCTTTGCTTCAGTAGTTTAGAAGTTATTAGCTAAATTGTGCTAACAAAATATTAACTGAACAACTATATAAGTAATTAGCTTTTTGGCCCTCTTTTCTAAACTATTAGTTACTATTAACTAATACTATTAACTAAAATGTAAGATACAACCCCATTACTTCAGTAGCTTAGAAGTTATGAGCGAAATAGTTATACAAATTAAAAATTGGATAACTTTTTATATTGCAATTTGCCAAATGACTCTTATTTCTAAACTATTAGGACCACCGTGGCCACTTTATGAAAAATAGAAGGAATACATCATCCTCTAACAGAAAATATAAGATACTAATCCATTGCTGCAGTAGTTTAAAAGTTATTAGCAAAATAGTTTTAAAAATTATAAACTGTATAATTTTACATATGAAAATTTGATTTTGGGTCCTTATTGTTAAACTATTAAGGCCACAGTGTTGTGAAGCTCCTGTGTTAAATTATTTGTAGGGTACACTAATAGGAGGCCCATAGTAGTTGTTCAGCATTTCTGATGCCATATAAAATGAAAGATGCTTCTATATCTCCCATTGCAATTGACTTTTAGCTTGTTCATAAATCTTGTGTGGTATGCACGACAATTTAAGCATCATAATCATCCCTAAAATTTAAGAAAAAACATATTAATACACAAAAGAAATAAGTATTAATGTTGTGCTCTTAGCGTACCAAATGTTTTCAAAGAAACTGGAAATGATGCAAAATTATAACTTGCTTATGGATGGAAGTTGTCGCCAGTTACCACGATATACTCTGAACTGATCTAAAAGAGAAAAGATGTTACTTGCATTTTTCCCCAATGTCCACGTTATATCATATTAAAATAGAAACCATTCCCGCGTAGAATAAATTCTTTTGCCCGAGAACGCTTTTATACTCCCGCTCTCTTAAGATATAAACTATAATCAATGTTTATTACTTTTTTTACATCCATAATTAGTAAGACACAGTTGGTTAATGTGCTTAAAACACGTACAGAATATCAAATTGTCTTCTTTCTGGAATTGAGCACTGTCGTCAAACATTGAAGAACTAAGCATTTATATTAAACTTGTGGTGTTTTATAAATCCAGCAGTACTTGACTTCTACGACTTTGTAGAATCTCCTTGCTATTTTCTGTTTTCATCTATTAATACAGAATATAGCAACGAGATTCTGACCAGGCAGCGAAGTGCACGTGCCGACCATCGGTGTGCAATTGGTACGCGCTGCGCACTGTTTTAACCTCATAGCGTTTCAGAATGTAAACAATAAACAACAAATCAATAGTAAATCAATGCAAGTATAATGTCGATTAACTTGGCGCTAATTGGTAGTGTGGTTTGGTGGGATGGGTGCGGCCGTCGCAGTTCGACATGGTACGGTTCCGTTAGCTTTGGTTTTCCAGAAGTTTTCAATGTTTTCATTTTAGTATGCACTTTACTATACTTTCACGCTTTATTCAAATTAGCTAAATCATTTTACGATCAGTTTCAATCCAGTATTTTTAAAGCTTAGAAATGAGAGTAAGTATCCTTCGTTTTTATAATGGTTTTGTTGAAGGTTTTTAAGTAATAATTCTGGAGAATATGGGTGAGCCGATAGCGATGAGACTTCGCCGACTATGTTGGGACTTCCGCCTTATACAGGATCAGTTATCTTTGGAACTACAAATTGTATTCAATATTATTGCTATTATTGGGTACTTGTTAATGTACTTTAATGTAATAATGGAGATGTAACTGATATAATAAATACGAGAATTCTCCGCCCCTACGCGAGAGCCCTCGGTGGTGTAGTGGGTATGCTTACGCTCACAATAATATCACACAAAAATGATGGTTTTGTTATAACATCACTTCATATCAACGCAGTCATCACAACACAAATATCTTTCTTCTTGTATGGTATATAACCGTTGCTTGCACAGGGGTTACAAGTACGGCATTGATTCCTTTACTTTGGAGTCACTTTAGACTTGATGCAGATTTGTAAATTATATTACAAAACGTAAATAAACAACGTGCAACACACCACACGAACGCAATAACAACACTGGCTCACTGACGCCTTGCAGTGCGGGCGTAGAACACGAGCGCCTCTCTCTAACACGGGTACTTGTGACTTGAGGTAGATCATTGCAATCAAACCCAAAATTAAGTTTTAATGTTTGAAAATAGTTTATCCCAAAAACAACTCAGTTGTAATATTACTCCACGTAGTTACCTATCATCTAGATAACTTGCTACAACTACTACTTACTGTGATATCATACATTCCCAAAAGCGAGTACTCTCCATTTGAGTAAAATCTTTATTTAATTTGTTAATTCTATTGCAACCTACAGACCTACTACAGCCGTCAGTCTATTACAAACTGCAAACTGGTTCAAGCCGCTCGGCTCTTCGTGAAAATACACATGGCTGATTTGGACAAGTTACGAATTAAATTTTAATTTGATTAAATTAATTAACGCTCGGCTGAGGGCCGTTGCATGTCGCCTCACGCTTGCCGGTCGAAAGTCAACTGAAACTCCAAACTTATCACATCCTTCTCACGCCGTGTACCAAAAATTTTAACTGTATCATATTTCTCCTAGCAGCATTATATCATTTCAAAGTTAAATCAAACTAAACATATTCATCTAGAAACTGTGTTTTCTTTAATTGGTATTGATCCCTCAGGATGTAAGTAAATGATTTGCTAGAAAATGTAAATCGGTTACAGCTTCTAATTAAAAATTTTCTCCCGAGGCAGCAAGTGCGATAGGGCCATGTCTAGAAACATGAAGGGCACATCGAGGAAAGTGATTTATGCTTGGTGAATAATAAAAATCTAATCGCGCCATCGTACCAGTCGTGTGAGTCTCGGCCGCGATGACACGGATCCGACACAATCGAAATGTAAAACAATCAGTTCGGGTGGCAGCCCATGGGTACACAGGCAAACTCGTTGCAATCTAATCGGCGAATAACTTCCATCAACAACAAACAATTCAATTTTCTCTGCATCGCTTGGAGCGACAGCACTGCAGCTACCGATCATTGCCCAACATTGCGTCAGTTGAAAATGAATATGAGTATTCAACGATAGCTGTTATTGTTACACAAAATCGGAATAAACCCAGATGAAAATCTCATAATGCATCTTGAATATGTCGTTAAAATGTGCAATGAATAGGAAATAAAATAAGCGCCCTACAGTTCGACTAGAATGCTTATATCAAGTCATAACAAGTCGTAGTGTTCTATCGTGACAGCACTACTTCCGCACAATGGTTTGTTTTTGTACCCTATGCATATAAAAATAATAATCACCAGCGATGAAAATTCACCTTGCGTGCCGCGTGTTTTTGATGCGATGGCATTATCTTTCGTCGTGGCTAATCAATTTAATGAGAGTTGCGAAGAATTTTAATTACTTCATTCTGAAGCAACGCTGAGTGGCTTCAACAAAGGCCAAAGATTTCTAATAAATTCATATCGAAAAAGGACAACACTTATTGGTGCTTTTTTCTGTATTAGATCAGTAAAAATTGACGCATTTTTGCATTCGGAAGTTCTTGCACAATTCTGACATGGCTTTACATTCATGTAGAACATAAAAACTCTCCGATAAAACGATTATGTTATAAAGTACATAATCGTATCTTGTCGAGGGGAGGAAAGTGGGAAAATAGGAAAATTCAGTGGGAAAGACTCCGACATGCAGATTGAACGTTCACATCGTGACGAGAAATTGACGAAAGCTTTCACGTGGGAAAAAACTGCAGACGAAGGCGATGCAAGAAGAAAGCGCTGAAAAGACGATAAAAAGTCGGGAACTGACGAGAAAACGAGGAAAATAAGCGCAAAGAGGATGAAAAGGCGACGGACCGTTCCGACTAATCCAATAATAAACTCATGCTGCAATCTATGAAAGACGTTCCAAGAGAACGAAAACAGGACGCGCGAAAAGGGTGTTGGAACGTGAGCGCTAACCCGCTAGGTAAATATGCAATCGCCCTCGGTGCCGCTTTAACCCGTAGATTATCAATGTCAAGCCGCGCCGGATCTTCTTCTACATCTTGGAGGACTTGTGCGGAATTGAATTTGATTACGCGGCTCTGCGCGCAGATAAAATCAATCTACCTTTTGATGAATGCCACGCGAAAACGAGGAAATTGGTTTACAAATCCCGCGTTAAATATTTGTCTTTATTCATTCCTTACCTGAGAAATTCTTCATTGACGGTGCTCAACGCTGAATCAATTCATCAGTGGTTACCAATTGTAAAGGATCAAATGTCCTTAATGTCAATCCTCTAGAGTGGAGCTATATTTGCATTCGTGAATTCGACATCGTATAATCAAAGCCGACAAGGAGGCAGATATTTCAATGGGACCATAAAGGCAACATTTCACGAAAAAAGAAAGTCATTAACTTAGCAATGTTGATATAAGAAAATTATATGACTCAATATGGAAGTGCTTAATACGGCGTTAAATTTATTTACCTAGACGCTCAAAGCTTTAGTGCCTCGTAAAAATATGCACTTATTGAAGAGCGGAGGGTGGTGAGTTTTAATCAAATTAGCTCTGCCAGACTCGCAACTTCTCGCGGCAACCGCCATTCGGGTGTCTTAATCGGTCATTAAAGGGTCGATAAATTTGCCTCGTCGAAATCCTCATCATAAACAGGTAAATCATATGAGAGGGTAGAATACTATTTTATTTTACGAGGCTTTCTAATAAATAATGACTGCGGAGTACTGAGGCGCTTGTTTAATTACCTACGCTGCGTTCAAAATGTAAATGCGACCGTGGCTCCTGCGCATTTGAAATTTATTTAACCGCGTTCTCCAAGGACGATAAATCATCGCAGAGTGCGGAATGCGGAAAAAAAAGCGACGGAGTGGCGGCGGCTCGTTAAAGGAATTGACAGTGAATGCGGTTCTTCAAAAAATGCCAAAACAGTATATTACAAGTACATGCCAGCGCCAGCATAAAACGATGCGGAAGACGTAGAATGGATGCAAAGTCATCTTATTACGCCCGCGATCATATTACACACGTTTGCCACTTTTACATCCCCAAGACGGCAGGCGCGCATCGCTACATCAGAAAGCAGATACTTTATCATCGGGTGTTGAGTGCTGACATACGTGAAAAATAAACGAAACGCCTCCATGTTCATGATCTCCTTGACAGTTGAGTAAAAGGAACCACTGATTGCTCATTTTTCAGCACCTGGCACTAAAACAAAATCTCCCGTAATGATCAAAATGAGGTGTATAAAATGGAAATTTTATTCTGCACTACGAATAAAAAGAATCATGAATCATGAAAATCCTCAAACTCATAACCCCCTGAAATCCCCCTACTGTAAATGGAATAAATATACGAAAACTGTTTGAATTTTAAATTCAATTTGTTAATTTTTAAATACATTAAATATAATACATGATAAAAACAGTTTTTTCTTCTTCGTTTAATTATGATGTGATTATATGCAACTCTCCTGTATCCGATTGGAGGTGGTGACAACCTCAGGACCTCGGTATTTGTGCGTGAGCGTCTGGGACCCAGACAGGGCAGTCACAGGATTCCTCACTGGGCGCTGTAGACTTCTATACATCTGCACAATCAAACGCAAACGCTTCAAATTAGATAAATTACCATGTTGGCAAAACCGTTATCATTTACCGTTTGATTTGGATTGTGTTTGTCTTTGGCAACATGTCTAAAATCAAAGTCATCAGCCTCGTCCTCTTCTGCGTCAACATCCTGCTGTACCAGCTGCGGCTCATACACCTTCATAAAGCCCCGCGTGGGGCGTTGAACTGAAATCATGGCGTTTTCGTTAGTATATAGGATTCCCCAGGCGATAAATGTCGGGTATTGAAAATGTAGCGTATATAAAATAATAAAACGGAATGTGAATGGGCAAATTGGTGAAATGGCAAAATGACAAAATTGCCGGAAGCCGCATATTCCCTTTTTTCCGCTATATTTTCTAAAAGGCAAAATAAAGTCTAAATAGAAAGGAAATTGAACGAAGAATTCCTCTGCCTTCCATTCGATTCCCTTCGATTTACGGTACCTTTATAAACCGAAACATTGAAAGCAATGAAAGCGCAAAAAAGTAAAAGCATTGTCTGTTGGGTGGCACTTTCATGCAATAAAATATCACTAACCATATTGATTCCTAATAATGTCCGGATCGGTGGGCTCCGTCTTAGCACCATTGCGCACCGTTTCCGTGAGCATCGGATCCGGCAGAGTAGGTGAGCGCACCCCGGTGATGTGGCCGTCGACAATGAGATCCTCCGCGGCGATGACCGCTTCCATCGGCACATGCTTGCTACCGTTGTCCGGCCGATGGCATGGTCTGGCATAATGCCGCTTACAGAGTGCCACCAGGACAAGACAAACACCCAGAGCCAGGACACCAGCTGTCCCCAGCAGCGATAGAATCAACGGGCTAATCGGCATCGTTGCCGAATTTCCTGCAAGAATTATGAGCGTATTACGCAACGCAAGCAGCGATAAAATCGAGATTTATTGATATTTGTTTGGATTTGTGGTTATTCACCGAGCAATAAATGGATGCAACTGAGCACAATCGGGGCGCGGGGAATGTTTAATTAAAGCGTCCTTGCGATGGGACGAATAATTTAAAAGAAAAAGGTATCAAAAATTGCAATAATATATCACGACCATGCGGCGCATCGCGTCGGGAGGCATTGCGGGCAATATGTTAAAATTATGCACATAAAAGAGATATCTTTCATCGGATGCTCGCCTCGGTCAAAATTATTCAACATTTCTTTCGCGTTAGGGGTTGACCAGACGCAAGATGGGTCAGAGTGATAAAAAAGGCTCGCGTTCGCGCATACTTGCCGTGCAATTGCGTATTCATTACCGCCCTAAACTAACGGACCAAAAGAGCAAACGAGACTTTGTATCGAGCTCGAAGTAACAATCCCGAGCGATTCGCGCCAAGCCGTGGCAGATCTTGTAAAAGAAATTGCCTCGCGTGCGGCGCAGACATGGCGGGGGCGGCTAGAAAGACGGAAATGAATTATACATGAGACGCGAAATAAAATATGGAAATGAACGCGTCGAGCTCGCGCGCACGGTACTAGAACCCTCTGACGTCCTGCTTTCTGAGAACGAGGAGAAAAAAAGAGTAGCCGGCGTACACAAAACGAGGACGCGACGAGGACGTCGCAGTGCTTCACCTTCCTAGAGAAAAGAGAATCAGATAAGTGAGGCCGTTCCTTCTCAGACATAATAACCGAGTTTTGCGTCTAGTCCCAAGAGAGGAAATCTTCTAAGAAAGTTTTAATCGAAATTTATATCTGAACATACGTTACTCAAACCACAACCTTAGATAATGCCATAGCGTTCCTGGGATAATCAAACTTTTCTCTTTTTAAGCATATGAATTAAAAGTTACCTGTGTATTTCGCGACACCTTTGAAAGTGACCGTATCCACAGCACTGGCGTCGCTCTTCCCTTTGGCATTGATGGCGTATAACATTATCCTGTAGCTGACTCCTGGTTCCAGGCCCTCGGCGTAGAAACTGGGAGGTGTGCGCGTGGTTGTCACATTCATACGGGATCGCATCGAAGGCAATTCCAGAATCTCCATGAGAAAACTCTGCGGTAGCCCGCCATCGAAACTCTCCGAACATTCAACTTGAAGTGCGTCCGAGGTTTGGTTCATCACGGTGCAGTTTAAAAGTGGAAACGGTCGTCCTGAAACATATACAAAGCGTTTGATTAAATAATAAATTTGAATTGTTTGAAGACTGTGAGTATTTAAACTGTAATCAATCAAATTATGTGCCCAAATTTTAGATTCGCAAAGTTGTCGTGATGAAGTATCGTGTTTATAAATCCGCTATAGCCGCCAGGGAAAGTTTACGACTTTGCGGAGAATTTTCATCTTTTGAACGACGCTAAATCCGGAAACTTTGAGCGTTTGAACATCCTGCAAGTTTCGGTTTACATCCGCATTCCAGCAAACAAGTTTCACAACAATAGGAGACTAATTAGGCGCGGAATTTTGCCGAAAAGCTAGCGACACAAGCTCTTACGCTCCACCCCAGAAGCGGTGACTTTGCTTAAGCGCAACAAATTAAAATTTATTTACGGCCAGATTATGAGTGAACGAGACCTCCGTTTAATAGATTTGGTAAGGCAATACTTCCCGAAACTTTTTCGGCTTTACAGAGTAGCGAGCTCAAAGCCAGCGTCAAGCTCAGCTTCAGTAAACTGAGCAAAAGAAAACAAAAGACAAACGCCATGGGCAGTAAGAGTGGGACGTACATTACTATCGGACGGAGAAACTTTTTGTACACTTTGCGGAACAGGCGAAAAACGCGAAGGTTGTTGATATAGTTGGCTAATGTTTGGGCTTTCTTTACCGAAAGCAAAGCCAAAGGAATGTTAGGCGGCCAACTCCTCCTGGATTTAAAATTCAATTAAAAAGTCTTAAAGTTTATTCTGAAAAAGCCAGACGCCTGTCGAAATAGTGCTTTTGAGCAACATCTCGCTCACACTTTCATACCCACGCACTCAGCAACAAGTTATATTGAATTTTAAAGTTGCATGCCACTTTTTAGTGCCAAGTTTTCTTCTTAATTATGAACAAGTATTGCCTGCAAATACATCAAACAATGCAAATAGTGGCCAACAATGAAACAGTAATGTTTTATACGTGCAGTTTCCGTTTGATGAACCGCAGTTGTAAAAAATGGTAAAAAGTGTGTAGTTAATCTCGGTTTTAATACACGCTTTGATGCGCCTCGGACGTGCCCAACTTTCAACATTGTCCAAGTCACATAACTCGTCAAATTACACCCGCTATCTGTCGCCTTCGCTTGCATTGTAGCCACTTTTTAGCCGAGTGCCGCCGCTAGAGTTAAAGCGTCGCTTTTTAGCTATCGGCTTTGGTGTTTAAGTTTAACGTCGCTCGCCGGTGGGGCAAAACCCAGGCGCGCAAGAAAAGCGCTCGGATTTAGCGTGTTTATGCGACAATATGTGCCCCTCGATAAAATCTCTCTGCGCGCCGCCAACGCCGCCGCTCGGTCTCGCATAAATCGCAATAAAGCCATGGCCCGCGTGCGCGCATGCATGCATATGCGCGATGCATACATTTTCATAACTTTATGCGCATTTGCGGTCGAATAAAATTCGCCAAAAGTTTAACCCCTTTCCCGCGGGCTGGAGATATGCATCTGCCATCTGGTCGCTGCTATCACATCCCGAGCAATTTTCATCTGCAAGTAAAATGCTCCAATGGAAACATCGGGGAATATTTTTCCTTTAATCCGGAATTAATTCGAGAAGTATTAGGTCGATTAACTTTGTGCAACGCTGGTGATTGCATCGTAAGCATTACTGCAGACTAGTGCTGCTGTTGCGCCAAATTTCGCCCAGTATTCATACATAAAACATAAAATGCTAGCTAGCCTGGGCTAGCAGCGGATGACTGGTATGAACCACACACGGTTGGGTACCCTGGACGAAACTCACGAGGTTGTTTTATTTCAAGCGGCGCATTCACCCGCGAACCTCTATTGCATTATCATATCATATATTCCGGATAACGTGGGATCATTTCTCATCCGCTATTATGAGGTTTACACTAGGCGTGCACAAATGCACTTGCACAAAACCTGGCCTGCCTGGATCCAGACATGACACATTTCAGCGCCGCAGGACTTAAATAACTTTCTGCGGTGAGCATTATGTTAAATCATCCTGATATAATTCCGTAATTGAAAAATGTATCTGCAATTCTATAATCTAGATAAACTTAATTTACCTGCTGCGACGACTTGGAAGACGCAGGGCACCTTCTGATGACCAACCTCGTTGTGTCCCCAGCAGGACAACGTTCCATAATCCATGTCCGAAGTTGGAGTGTAGTTTAATTTAGAATAGGACTGCTCTGATGTGTAACGCGCTGATGGGAGTTCGGTTTGATCTCCGGAATTATTAAACGTCCATTGGAAGGAGACTGGGGCAGGATTTGCGTCGACCTGGCAACGCAGCTGCACCGTTTCCTGCTTCAATGCACCATAGAGTTCCTCACGATCTTGGACGCATACAGGAGCATCTGGAGTTAACAAAAATCCAACAAATTTAAAGCATTTCAGAGAATATAACATCACAATTTTCAATTCAGTGGGAATAAATTGAAGATAAACTTAGTTTGTACAATTTGTGCTTAAAATTTAGCTCCAGACGAAGGCAGACACAAATGAAATTTTATTGCGTGCCTCGGCAGTTTTAATCGTGGCGGATAATGACAAAACGAAATTAAGTTATGAGCGGCGTCCTGTGGATGCAATCCCGTCGAGGCAGAAAAACTTCTCAGCGCACAACGATAGTAAAAATTAATACAATTATTTGGGTGAAATATGTTTAGGCTGATCTTGGTTTGCAAACGTCCATAAATAAAGTAATCTCGTAAATTACATTGAGAAAGCCCAGGGCTAGTGGCACCTAGTAAACGCAAATTAATAATTTAATTTGAAACAATTTTGCACATTTTACTTATGAAATTTAACTGTTTTCATGGGACGTCAGAGGGTAGAAACAAGAAAACATGTAAAGGGCACAATATTTCCAGAAACATGGTTTGTATTCTAAACAGGCAAAGGGGTGAGAAATGAAAATTACGCCTGCGGGATAGGTGTGATTGTCAAATGCACGCGACAAAACGCGACGCTAAAATAAGCAGCAGCCGCAAGTTTGTAATTTTTGAATACAACTTATATTACACGTCCGACGCTACAGAGCGGAAACATTAATATAGGAACAACAATAGCGACGTGGAATTTTAAGGTTGCGAAAATCTCCCGCGCATGGAACGTGCAATAATATTTGCTCTCCCTGTTGGTGCTCGAGGCTCAAAGACAAAAAAGTAACCGTACGTAAAATATATAAAAAGGCCAGTCGCAAAGTCACAGAATAAAAAAGAAGAAGCAAATGTTTCAAATTGCAACCACTTGCGGTGTTACAGAAGCTTGGTTATATTGTTGTGAATTCAGCGCTGAGTCGAGTAGAAACCGCAGCAAACCGCACAAAGAATATCCGTCAGCGACGCAATAATAAAATGCTAAAATTGTCTTATTTATTGACCATTATATGCCTCGCCTTTGGCGCTGCGGCACATCGCTACACGGGCTGAAATGAAAAACTTTGCAGCGTTTTTGGAAAATTCCGTTCGCATATACTGAAGGTGAGCCCTTCGAGTCCAGTGCAATCTCGTGCTGCGTATTGTACATTGGACCCGCGGGCATGTGTAGGTAAAGAGGTGATGGGGACGTTTTTCAAAGAACAGAGTCATTCGTGCCCTCCGAGCGTGCATGAAGTGACGGCGCGCTACGCTGTGAAAAGTAGGAAAAGTGGGCGAGTTACCCCGGCAGCGACGCGAGCTTTATATAAATAATCATAGTGAATGGTTATGTTAATGCCCTCAAATGTGGGCCACGATAATAAAATAAAACAAAGCAAAATAATGACGAGAGTGAAACGAGAAGTAAAACAACCCAGAGGGGTTGTGCTTTGAGTAAAAAGTTATTTATAACTATGAAGCACAAGAAATATCTATGATAATTTTCCGAATTTGCTTTATGATCACTTCAACTCTCACAAACTCTCTCCTTACTTAAAAGTTAATACTTTCATCATGGTAAACAGAACGCAAAACTTTTTCGACCCTTCAAATGAGCCGGTGAAAATAGCTCCCTCATTCAAATGTAAAATGTTCATTAGGACCATCTGTGAACACGCAGCTTGTGTTTTCAGGCGGTAAAGTCACAATGCGTGAAGTCATGTGAATTGACGCGCATATGTGGCTGTCATTAAATTAGGTCGGACGCGAGAGCGCTTTAGTCTTTTTAGCATTTCGAACAACAATGCGCCGACATGGTGGGAATTTTACCCCGTCTCTTCATAATTCCACGCGACGGCATTTCCACTCGCGCGATATTTTTCCTCCCGCGTGCGCCTTTTTTATTCATAACAGTGCGCTTTGTTGTCACTGCAGCAATTGACCCGCACGCTGTTTTTGCACCCGAACGGGACGTATTTTTTCAACGACGTACTCACATGGCTCTCTGGGCTTTGTGCATGAATTCTGCCATTCACCGGCGCATTCGCTTGAGGACATGCCAAGTCGTTGGTGGTTGGCGTTGGCATTGTTGTCGCGCCGAGCAACATTTTGGCTTTTGCTACGAATTGGCTTGATGCTTTACCCGATGGGTGGTTTCTTTTCACGTGCGCCAGGTTGACATATGATAGGTTGCGCAGCTCTTCGCCATTGTGCATATTGTGTGCTCGTTGATGTACCCACCTAGGTTCCCGGAAATAATTACAAACCCATCTATCAAGTACTCATTTTCCACAATGTGTGCACAAAGGAGAATGCTTGGAGAAAAAAATCATCCAAGCTTACGTTTTAATGAAGCTGAATGCATAATACACAATGCCCTTGAAAAAACCGTGTGTGCTTTTTTTGTGCCCCAGAGGTTGGGGAAAATTAGGTTACGTTTTAAACTGAATTCTCACTCACTCAGTGTAAACGCAGCCCTTGAGGGTGCTGGAGATGTTTCCATAACAAGTTATTTCTCAAGCCGTTTAGCACCCAGACCGACGAAGTAATTACGACGCAAACCGCACGCCGGAATCTCGCCTCTGAGGAACGAAACGTCTCGCGGCGTCTCGAAATAAGTGTGCAACGAAATAAGCAAACCGAGAAAATGTTGTTTCCCCGCTTGCTGTAATACACGCGCTGCGACGCAGGGTACACGTGGTAAATTCAGTATTTACATCCCAGAGTGTATTAGCGAAGAATGAAGTGAATGGCTTAAGGATGACTGAGTCGGTGGGTGCCGGCTGAGTGTAGGCTAGCTTGAGAGATACCATCTTGCGGTTTGTTGCTTGAGATCATCTTAATGCCGCACTTCCCGCACTCTTGGCGAGCGTTTCCTTGTTCCTTATTCGTTTTCCGTGCCGAGATGAAGAGCGCGTTGTAGAACGACTTGTACTTGCGCCGGATGTAGAGAATCCATGCTATCGCAAGAGGTTCGAGTGTAAACCGCAACAAGCAAAGCTCAAGCCAAACTTTCAATGGCTTCGCTTTGAAAACGTTTAGTTTAATAGACTTTTGGCGCGCTAACGTAGTCGTAAACATGTTTTGAGGCATTTCCAACAACATTTTTGCTCGTCTGGAAGTTGGGATCATACCGGAAACATTAACACTCTTGATTTTTGCATACTAGCGCGAAAAGCGCGTCAGGGCCCAAAGTTCTGTTCTGTGTCAGCTCGACGCCTACCCGTCAGACGCTTCATTATCAAAAGAGGAATAGATGAATTTTACCCAGCTGCAAGCTACCTTTGAAACTTTGTCGCAAACTTAATTAATAAATTTTAATTAATTTTCAAGAAATACTAACTCCACTACAGA
This sequence comes from Ecitoglossa quadriceps, assembly GCA_027574925.1. Taxonomy (NCBI): domain Eukaryota; kingdom Metazoa; phylum Arthropoda; class Insecta; order Coleoptera; family Staphylinidae; genus Ecitoglossa; species Ecitoglossa quadriceps. The sequence goes on along the minus strand of JAODGC010012791.1, from coordinate 127,110 downwards.
ACACGACTTCAACTAAATGCGTGCTCGTGTATTTTAGTGGTAGATGAATTTTGAAAAGAGTAGAAGTTAAAAAGTCAACATAACTTGAGTGTATCAATTTTTAATAAATGCTTAAAAGCACCTAGTGCATGAAAGGTTATCTTATATGCAAAGTCGTCAATGATTTAGTTCCTATCAATATATGGACAATTTTTACAATAATTTTTATTCCTAATTAGAATTTCTCGAATAACAATCAATTTCCAGTTCATATTTAAATTAATCCTCAAGCCATCAATGCTATCATAGAAATGCTTACTAGTGTACTAAAAAGAAAAACAATTTTTCTGACATGAATTGCCCTATTAAATTACCTCTCGTATATGCATATTTAGAAAATATCTGCGGATGAGGTTATCTAATATTCATCCCATTGTATGGTTCTTTACCTAGAAATTGTTGTAAATTCTGCTGATGACAGCTCGATTAAATTCATTTCATCGGACAACCAATGCAACAAACCAAACTGATTTACATTTTCTCATCGTGCATTTTCCATTTTCACCAGCATGATTTTTCATTGTGTCTGACATCTTTGGGCTGTATACTCCTTGACAACTGCTATTTTCGCACATCCGATAATCCAGCAGTATGCAACCCTGTGGCTGGCTACACAATTCGCACGTTACATGCGTTGTTAGTTTCGCCTCAGTCCTTAATTTGAAGACCGGAATTGTTTAGACAACGCAGCATACACGTGAAGCATCTCACGTGTTTAATATGCAAATAAAGCATGAGGGTGTTTGATTTGGTAGAGTTGGCATCGCTTAGCAGTCCGGCAGCCGCCAGTATTTCGACGAATCTGCTAGATGCGCCGGATTCGGAATATG
>JAODGC010012791.1:82503-126141 GCA_027574925.1 Ecitoglossa quadriceps | reverse complement strand
ACCAGAATATTTTTTGTACTTTCATGAACGTACATTCAATAAAAAAGTCAAAATTGTGATGTAAATAGGGATATACTTGTAGAAACTAAAAGGGATTCACTATTATGCTCATCTTGGTTGTTTAAAAATTAATTAACCAAAAACTGGTGTTCTAATATTCTAAAACTTGAAAAAGTACCCCAATACATTTATTTCCTAATAATGCCATAAATAACAAGATTTGGTCTTACTATGTTGATCATTTTCATCTAAAGTCCAAAATTATACTTTTCCTTGAATTTACGATATGAATTACCAAATATACTTATATGTATGTACTAAATGTACGAGTCGAGTTTTCGTCCTCTCGCTCCAAAAGCTTGCTTACACAATTTACTTAATAAATACTCTGTCCCTCCACAATAAACTCCCAATTTAGGTGATGAACTTATAAATCCAAGTGCACGCAAAACAAATCCAGCCCATGTCTATTCGCAAGCCTAATTTAATTACAAATTCAGATTTTCATTTTTACTTCGATTTTATCTGTCCATTTTTCTGTGGGTGTTGAAAAACTCAATCAAACTTAATTAAGCTCGCCGCGTTTTGTCGCGGCGAGATTAATGGAACAAAGGGAGGAAATATTAAAGTCTAATTGTCAGCGCAGCGTCATCACCATCAAACAATTTTACGAGTAAATATAATTATCATTATTAAAAACGCCATGTAATCTCAGCACTCGACTCTTGCCCTAACCAAAAATAAACATCCAGCAGAAAGAAAAAGATTCGGGCGAATTAGAAGTACAACCCCAAGTGGTGGCAAATAAAACACGCAAACAACGAATTGAATGACGTTATGCTGATATCTGTTGTTCCCTCCTACCTCTGGTTTCCTTTCCGTGTAGGAACTTTGGAACGAGCATAATTAAGCCCACAATGATCTCAACTGCACTCATACGTGATACGCTGAATTTGGCTTGTGTGCCAATGATAATAGGAAGCTGCTCGCGGAAAAAGTACTCGTGTTGGTTGGTTGCGGAAAAACTCGATCCGCGCCCGGCTTCGACGAGGGTTCCATTTATGAAATGACATTACGCGAGCCAGCCGAGGAGAGCGGACAAAGCTCGCGAGCGACACAAAGGCACTAGAATATGTCGGCATGTCGGACGAAATTCAATTACAGTGAACTCCCGCCACTCATTGTTCCATCATGTGATATACTGCGTGGTGGGCAAAAAGGCGGAACACTCTGGGGCTCCGGGATCGTATCTTAGCAACAAGTTATGTATGTAATAAGCGTGTTTAATCTGGGCATGCACAGTTCAAAACATCAGGTTCTGGATCATTTTTTGGGAAAAGGGATTTACACTTTTAAAAACATCCGTTTTTTTAAACCATTCCATAAAAACTCCAACAACCATGATTAACAAATCCAATTAAATATCCGCCAATTAATTTTCATTTTGATCAATTTTAGTAACAAAATGTTTTGAAATGCTACTTCATTTTCCCAATACATTGCGTGCTATTAATTGTTAAACCACTATTCACAAGACACGAATTCGTTGCACGCTTCATGCCATTAGCAATTTTCCCACCCAGTAAAGGTGCGAAAGCTAGCAAACTTTTACCTAACGAACTCGCTAACACCTAAACCTAAAGGATACCTAAATACACTTCTTGTAGCTGGCACTGTGAGGTTAGAAACGTTGAAAGTCAGAAGTTACAAGTTGACAATCTGATAAGAAAAACGGCAAGAAAGTCTACCGGACTTACATCGCACGATAAGGCTGACGGGCTCGCTGCTACCGCGTCCCTCTGAGTTGGCCGCCTTGCAGGTATAATTGCCGGCGGTGGCGCGCGTGACGCTTTGCAGGACGAGGCTCTGATCGCTGAGGATCACGCCGGCCGAGACATTGTGGTGGATTTCATGACCCTGTGAAGCAAAAACACAATTTATTTGAGCGCCCAGAAACATCTCCTTGATGCTGCGGCTTGATAACATGGCGCTCGAGATACCACGCTGCCATCTGTCAGACAGCACGCTGAATTTTTACTCACGTTATGGTACCAAAGGAGCTTGTAAGCTTTCGGATTGGAACGGATCTTGCAGTCGAAGTAGACATCGTCCCCTTCCTTGATGTCACCGGCATTAAGGGTCGAACCAATTTTGAGCGAAACTACTGGGCGATCTGCAGAGGAAATAAAAACCAGCGTACCATTAAAGTGTTTTATACTAAACCTGCTGCTTTTATGCAGGTGGATGTATTTTGCATTGCTAAAAAGAATGCAAATATTTGAATATGGCCTGTTGTCAGCTCTTAATGCATTCGAGCGCACGCGTGTCTGATCAGTGCACAGTAAATTTAAATAATTGATTGCATTATTCACAAACGCAAACAAGGGTAGTTTTAGAGTGGTCGTGCAGCAGTGGGATTTATTTATGCGCAAATACATTAGCTACGCAATAAAATATGCGGTAAAATGCATCAAATGTTGCTTTGGGGCAAAATGCAACTTTCTGTCTGCTTGTTCACCTGCCCACATATTGAAGAGCCTTCATTTTGATAACGAGGATATTTCAAAATTACGCAAATTAAAATTATCCAAAGCTAGAATGGACAGAGAAATTATTTAAATTCAAATTAATTGAATTTGATTGTTCCGGGCATTATACAAAGCACAAAGAGGGAAAGAACATGTTCTTTTTCCTGCTAATGATGAATACAAAATGTAATCACACAAAATATGTTTTGAGTGATACATCATTTATATATTATCACATGCTGTAAAATATTACATCAAGAAATGCATGTTGAGATTGAAATAAATTTCGAGGAAGAATTCGATCGTAAAAAGAAGGAAGCGTTGCCGCGCTCGTTGTGTTGCGTTTCGTCGTAATTAAATAAACGTTTGCAAGAATCATCTAATTACGAGCGTTGTTGAATTTAATGAAGCGCAACTTCGAAGCGGTGCCGGAAGTAGGTCGCTTGCACACAGGCAGGCAACCCATACTGCACGCTATACAGTTGTATGTTGGGTTGCGTCCCATCTACGCCGCCTTAACATCCTCAGCATTTGCGTGGTTTTCAAAGCTCAAAATTCAACCACCCACAAACATATTTATGTTTGACACTTTTCCGAGCAACATGTAAATGTTGTGGTAGCCCGAAAATAAATAATGCCAAAATATGTGATAAAACTCTGAGTATATAATTTAAGCGTAATGATTTTCGGACACGCTTCATTAGCAAGTATCTGAAGGCGGGTTTTCATTTTAGAGTGCTAATATTTGCCGGACTTGGTAGACCTTCGGCGGGAAAGTTCTTAATTAGCTTCTGCTCAGGGTTGGGAAACAAACTCATAGTAACTGATAGAAATAACAAAATTTGCCTGCCTTAAACTAGCTTGCAAACATTGCTCATAGTTTTCGCGCATCCAAGACAAATTAGACATCGTTATAATAGTAAAAACAGAGTTTTTCCAGTTTGAATTTAGACTACAACTTACAATGAACGTTAAGTCTCCACTTGTCTTCGAGGGCACTATCGACGATGGAAGGATTCTCCGCACGACAGGTCAAGTACTTCCCATCGTCGTCGATCATCGGCTCCAGAGTGAGGATGCTCAGCGTCTGGTTGTTCTGATCACCGCCATACTGCAACAGAAACTGAGGGTTGGAGACCTTCACTAGACTTGTATTCCTCTGACTTAACACACTTGAAACAAATCAAAAATGCCTTGTATTAATTTATTACCCCACGATTTGCAACTTGCGGGCTTGGAAATAATTTAGAATCCTCAGGGTGACAGTTACAGTTACAGTTCCACCTCCAGTTACCACCGCGATGGCAAGCTTACAGCTTCCGGTATTATGTATGGAACAAAGTTTTTCTACCTCGCGGACGCAGCACGCTCGTAACTTTTCATTAAATTTATAATGCGGAAGTGAAACCGCAACAATCATCATGTACGTGCTTTAATATTACAACGGGCAGATTTTTAGTAGTCTTTCGTGGCACATTAAAGGGCATGAGAGGTGAAAACTCAAGTTTATTGCGCGCATCAAGTACCCGAAGACGTTGGCAAAGATGTTGCGATGTGAAAATATGCAGCTAGTTTTATAAAACGCTCAAAAGTTTTTGGTTCCTTTGAGAACATCAACGGGTAGGGTGAAAGTACCGGAAAAGTTTGCGATAGTGGAAACGATTGCGACATAAACGAGGGTGATAGTGAAATGTGTCGTGTCGAACGAAAACGTGCAAAGATAAGAGATTGAAAAATGTTTAGAGTTTAATGTGTATATGACAAAAGGGTGGTAGATATCCTTTGTAGAAGTAATCCTATTTTTTTATTGCTCACGTTAAATTATCCAGTTAATGTTCAGCGAATTTTTTAGTTTCCCACGCAGAGAGTAATAAATTTGAAGCTTCATGCCGCTATGAAAATTTCCCCACATGCTAAAATTTCACCCGCACACCATTCAGATTTACGTTAATTCTTTATTCTCATGGATCTCTTCCTAGGTCGTTTTCTCATTTTTACCATCGTTTGCAAAGTCGATTGAATTTGTCTTCGCAGTATTAATAAAACACGTCACGTACCGCAATCTGTGTGCTGTGTGCTGGGTTTTTCTCACCCAGCCCTGAAATCGCCCGCCGCGCGTGCCGAAATCGCCGCGATAATTCCCAATAAATAACTTGGCTCTCTTCGCTTCTGCTCACAGACCTTCCCGGAAGCACACAAGAACTGAATAAAGCGCTTGTAAAAATTCGCCGATAAATTTCCCTGGGCGATTGGCAAAAAATAAATACGTCTCACTCGTGTCGGCATTAAATTAGCGCCGATTGCTTTCACAACGGCAGCAAATTTTTAAAGAATAAAAACTACCACGTGGCGTACAAAAAACTCTTTATGCGAGTTGAGTTCCGGATGCCTCAAATATCGCAGCACATAAAACTCCTTCAATTTGAGCAAACATATCGCAAATATCGCATAAATGACAAGATTTCATGTCCAAAAAAAAAATGAATTGAACCATCAGCCTGGCGCGAGGACTCTTGAGGATACCGCCGGCCATAAAACCTGAGCGCACGGAGGAAAATGGCATCAATGACGGGGAAAAACAATGTATCGCCCGTGCCATAGACTTGTCTCGACATGATGGTCTGCCTTCATCCGGCATATTTTTTTCCTATTTTTGTGCTTTTTTCGCTGTGTGCTCGAGACGCGCCCTATATGCGAATAAAAGTGACGAATGAACATGAAAAGGTTATTGGAGTAAATGGAACGCGTCCAAATGGATCACAGGAGAGACGAGTAAAGGTCGGGTTTTTCAGCTGTTATGTACCAAGCCACTGTTAAAATATCAAAATATTAGCATGGAAGCGATCACAATTTGATATTTTGAGACCATCTGCAACACCCTGTAAATATGTCTGGTCAAAGCATTATGTTATTGGCGCACACGCTATCAGAAGGTAAGGTTTTTCCCAACTATTTGCAATTTTTGCTTTGGAAATCAGGACGTCGACTAAAAGTAATTGCCTGCAGCTAATTGAAATTTTTGCGCAGTCAAGAAGTTTTTGTCAATTGCTAATGATTTATCCACACAAAAAGTAACAGTGTACTTACATTTTTAGCAAGGCGTTTCACAGGACGACTACCCTTCCACCAGGTGATGACAGCTTGAGGTCTTGATCCCGTCGTCCGGCATTCAATCTCGTAGCGTTTTTCAGTCGAAACGTGCTTCTCCTTCGTCAATATATTTACTGTTTGCGGTTTTACTGCAACAAACATAAAGTGTAAACTTTCTCATTTACGTTGTAAAAATAGCATAAATCAAATTTGGGCGTGGAATTGTCGTATTATCCGGTTGCCATGTCTCCAATTTAAAAGCGTGCAATCGCCCGGGGACCTTCTTCAACCGCGCGCTGAAAGTGACATTACCATAAGAATTTTCAATAAAGTATAAAATAAAAATAAGAAATACGAACTTCAAGTAAAGGGGCGCGCTTGCCAACAACGCGCTCGGTAGTTTTTCGGCCACGACAATGACGTGACGTGATAGGATGTCAAGGGGTACGCAGATAGACTCCGCGAAACATGAAGGAAAGCTCCCTCTCTTCGAGGTACGCTCTCGAGAAGAATAAATAATTCAATTATAACGAAAATATGCTTTATAACTCCTCATCTTACCGCGTATCGTCGCGTATCATCGAATATCATGGGGTATTATGAGATATTATACTCGCGGCTTGAGCGCTTTCTGCAAGGCGACGAGCCTCTTGAGTTATTTATGATTCCGCTTATGACATGGGCGAATTTCATAACGATCGAGGTGGAAGTAGATCTTCACAAGAAGGATCAACCTCCTACTTCAAGTACAACCGAATGGAATCAAGGAGCTTAATTTTAGAACAAATAAAACCTCAAGATAATCAGTTTACAATTTTTGTTGCTTTATCACCACAATTCAAAAACCACCATTGTTTGCTGAGGAATTTAATAGCTACGTTATTAACAATGGTCTCTAGTGGTTCCCAACCATTAACATATTTCTCTTGTGGACTGAGAAACTAATTAGATTGATATTAAATTTACATTATACAATTCTATAGAAGAAAATATAACCTACTGCTTGTGTAGACTCTGATTTGGTCACTCAGTAATTGTCTAAATGTGTTTCGATCCCATGACCCACGGACGCCTCAACAATTCCGATTCAAAGCCGGACGAACTTAATCGCCCGGATCTGTTTTATCGCCCCGCCTTGTGAGATTAGTGTTTCAATCAGTTTCCGGGAGAGGCGTCGGTGAGTTTGACTGACTGTGGCGCACCCCGCCGGCTGTGGGCTCCCAGGTCGCGGGGCTATTATCGCAAATGACGCTCTGTAGCTTCCGGAGATAATAGAGTGCGGGGGACAATTCGGCACAGTTGCAATCACACTGGCGCTGGCACAGTAATCACAGCACGGCAACCTACGGACCACACCAAAGGCACCAGGGTGTAACCGAGTAAAGGACATCGCAGACGTCTTGCTCTATTTGAACCTCAATAGACCTTGGATTGACCGCTTTGAAATCTGATCTCTTACATTTTATCACTCCCCTCCCGCCACCCTGTCCGACACCAAGCCCATGAAAGGATCAAAAGTGAAAAGTAGGAAAGTGTAAAAACAACGAACTTGTAAGGGCGAAGAGGAAAGTTGGGATAGCTAGATAATCGAGATATTATACTCTTTTCAGTTTACAATGTAGCTCTGTTTGCTGAACACAAACATTGAGATCGTCATCATTAATGGGTCGAGATAGTCTCCCAAGCTCGCCTTGCAAAACCCGCGGACAAATTATGTTTAATAAACGATTTAATAAAGGATTGTAAGCGCCTGGAATCGACAATTTCCTATTGGCGTTTGCATTAACATCTGGCTGGAATCAACAATATCGTGTTTACTATTTGAATCAATATTTGAACTAGTATCCCATCAAAATTGTCAAGAATGAAATGATTCTCGATTTCCAATCGAGAAACGTAGTTTCTTTTCTTCCTGTATCCTGTTATGTGCTAACAATTCTGTAGCTTGTATTTTCCTTGCTCTGATTCCTCAATTCCTTCCGCGCCCTGGAAAGGTGAGTCTGCACTCGGTACGTGTGCGTTTCGTTTAGAATTATTACTTTTCGACGTCGGCAAGAAACGGAAGCAGCGCCGCCGTCCGGATTCGAACGTACATCTTCCTAACGCAAACGGGATAGTGCGGAAGATGCTCGCCATTTGCAATCCCGAAAGAAATAGATAAAAGATAAGAAAATGATCCCCGGGAAATGTTTCGAGATAACAAGTGTGGATATAGAAAAATTCAACCAACGATGGGTCCTTTTTCTCTTCATAGCTTGGCATAGGGGAGAAAAAAGAAGACAAAGTTTTGCATTGACGATGTTCCCGGTTACCCGAGTATCAGTGATACCATCAGAACATCCTCGGTCTTTCGATAAATGGAAAAAGAAGTGCAAAACGATTTCGATAATTGATTCCCTTGTACCATTCAATTTTTATTCGTGTTATTCAAGTATCAAGTATCAGAATCGTGTTCGTGACATTCTAAAATTGTCCCAAAAATTTCTCCTACGATATGATCATATAAAAAAGATAAATCTATCAATATCTCATTATCAACACTGTTATTATTCAAATAGGCGTATAGTAAACGTTGCAGATAGGCAAATAAGTAGGATATATATTGCGCCCTTAGTGTGCGGTTGAATAGCGTGCAAACGCGTCCGCGCATTGTCGGTAGAAACAAATAAACGGCTGATTAATTAGCGACAGCGCGATCCATCAAAGGGTTATTATTAACGCAGATATCTTCACCCCCTGTGGCACCCTGTTGTGGCGTTGGACGAGAGCGTGCGGAAAACGTAAAAGGAGTCGTTATTATGAATTATGGTACGTGCCAATTCCGTTCAAGCGACACGCGATGCAATTCAAAACAACTTGGAACGGATTGGTTAGAAATAACGTAAGATAATACCTCTGTTTGATAATAATATTAAATTAGTTGTAGTTTAGTTAAATGCAATTAATTGCATAATGAACTTTGCGTTGCAATTGAGTCTTGGTATAGCAGGGATTCGAATTTAAAAAATAGCTAGCTAGTAATTAAAATCCTGTTTGGTTTGAATTTGAATAGCTAAAATATAAAATCTGTATTTTATTTACATTTGCGTTTTTGTTAAAATAATCTCCTTTCGGAGCAATTTAATGTTCAGTGCAAGCATTTCAATTCCAATCGTATTTCTGTAACTGAATACATCCTTTCCCACTAAAGCTCGGATTCACTGCATAATTAAATTTAGAATTCCCAATTAACAATATAAATTGCAAATGATACTTATAAGCGTTTATGTAATTTCCCCAACGTATTCTGTTTCCTTTTATTATTTGCAATGCGCCTCCTTGGTGGAGAACCACAGCCACGTCCTCATCCTCGTCGTCATCGGCTTTGTCCCCAATGCGGGTTATTTGGTTCGTTAAATTCGCAAGGATCAACCGTTTCCCGTTACAACGCTGCCGCGCAATTTACGTTCCAATTTTGCATTCAATTTCCACGCGCGCGCCGTGCGTCGACTTAGAAAGCGACACAATCAGTAATAATCTCGCATCAAATAATATCAAAACATTCCAGCCGAAGGAATTATGGTTATAATCCAAGCCCTCGCAAAACTTTGAAGTGGACAATTTAGCTAGATTCGGTAACTAGATAATCATGTAACCCTTCGTCGATGTGGAAGGCAACGGTGAGCACAACATCATCTTAACATTGCATGATGGTTTCAAGGTGCAAACTAATGAGAGTGATTGGTCCCGGCTTGTATGTCACTTACAATTAATATCTAGAACGACTGCCTTGGCTTGGGGCGGCGCCAGCGCACTGTTGGTGGCCTGGCAGATCAGTCTTGATTTGAGATGTTGGCGGCCCACATTGGGAAAAGTCATGGCGTTGACGACCATCCCATCGGGGCGCGTCTCGAACGAGTCGTCAATGATGGTGTTCTCCCAAAACCAGATCAGTCGCGGTGATGGGCGACCTGGAAATGTACAAGGAACTTAATCATTCAGGATGCCCTGACAGGTACATTCAATGAGTGGGTGGCACATTCTCTATAGATAAGCCTAGGAACCTAATTACACTTCTCATCTTGTTATCAATTAAAAATTGCTTTAGGAAATAGATCTTAAAAATTTGTAATTTACGGCAAATTGCGGGTATGGTTGAAGTAATTTCTCGAATTTCTCCTTGGATCTACGATGGCCATAAAGTAAATTTCATTTCGCCAGGGTGGGATGGTTCGTAAATCGCTGGCCGATCGTCGTTGCCGCCTCCAGGACTTTTGCTTGGTAGCTGCAGCTGTTATTAAGAGTAACGCCGCGTGGCAAGCGGGCCAACAGCCAACGCAAACGTACTATTAGCAAGGGCGCAAATTGAAATTTACCATTAGTGCGGTTTGTACCGACAATACGCTCAGATAATAAGCTTTATTTGGCACGGGTGCAAATAAAAATTGTGCGAAATATTAATCCTTCGCTGCGCGCTGTCTGAAGACGGCTTCAACAATGTAGTTGAAAAGCTTTTAGTATCGATTAAACTAACCAAGCTACTCCGGCACAAAACACTACAATCATTATTCAATTAAATGGAGCTGCCTGCTGGAATTTATGATGTTTACTTAATTTTTTTGTTTGTCTTTCTGTTCTTGCATCAACAAATCGGATTATTGGAAAAGTCGTAAATCCCTGCAGGAACATTCCCGAGTTGAAATATTTATGAGGCGTGCAAAAAAGTTTTAAGCGCGTTTGCCTAATCATGTCATTGTCACCAGCGGCAGCTCGTATCGGATGCCATTTGCGACTAATAAAATAATCAAATGCCGAATGCGATTGCGGCGTTTGCAACGCTCGAAAATCTCCGCAATCGTTCGTGAATTATTCATAAAATGTGTTTGTATCTTGGTGGAGGCAGCAAGCTGGGAGCAGCACATTCCCGCATCGATTTGCCGCTAGGATAGCCCACTATTCCCAAAGATGCTTTCGTTATAATATAAACAAAAATAATCGTAACACTCACGGTCGAAATTGAATCGTAAAAACTCAATGCTTTGCCGATAGCTGTTCGAATCTCAGGATTAAAGTGCACATTGCTGAAAATGCAATGAAATTGCGCAATTGTCGAGATAACAAGATCGCTGTCAGCTGGGATAGAATACTCACCGCCATGGACCTCGCAGATTAAGCTGACGTCGGACCCCTCGTTGCAGGAGAGCTCCACGGAGGTCGTCGCCTCGCGCCGACGCCCCTCGTAAATAACAGGCTTGTCGGGTGGCACTGGAAACAAGAAGCACGAAATTGAGCAGCAATTACTTAACGCAATTAGGAATTAAGATTACTAAATCTAATATAAATTATATAGTGTTGTTGTAGTTATTAGTAAAAATCATTGTTTTGCATTTAATTAAATATATTGCGCATGTTTCATGTAACCATTTTTGTGACAAAATTTTACGTGCAGGATAGAATTAGTAGTCTGAATCGGTGTGCTTCCAGCTGAATTGAAAGAGGAATTGAAAACAGACGTGCATTGAAAATGTCGAGCGGATAAAAGCTTTCAGATAATTAAAAGTCAATTACCCACTAATTAAATTTAGCCTTTTCGCTCGTCTGGTTTGCATTCCTAGGCTGAATGGCACGAGCAAAGTGACTTCCAGCATTCAAAAACTGGCGGCGTAGCGTTATATTAAATTTGAACGAATCGAACGCGCACAATGCAGCCTCACAGATGTGCACCGACCATGGGCCTTCTCCACTTTGCAGGAATGCCCAAATTTGGAATAACATTTCACTTAGCCAGCCGATGGTACACAATCGAATTGCCGGACTGACGTAAAACTTTCATTACAATATTGCCTTCATTACGTCCCATTCCGTTTAGCCACTTTTTTCCGCACAATATTCATCCGTATCTGCATCAAGTTCTTGCTGCGCACGATCCAGGAATACGTAAATAACTTTCAATGAGAAGCAGTCCAACGAGACACGAACACGGGTAGCACGAGTTTCACGTTTAAATGAGTAAAAAGGACAAACAGGGCGCGCGCAAGATGAAACAAGCAGGGTGCAAGGGGCGTTTGCAGGCTGAAAAATAAAAAACGAATGTGATTGGGATGAAACATCAGGACGTCGCGTCGGCTAGTATCCCGGTAGCAGTTGGAGATGGGGCAGAAGTACAAGGAGGATGCTGTAGACGAGTATGAGGATGACGATGTTTCGTGCGCATCAAGTGTATGAAGGAGCACAGGATGCTGTGCGCAAAAGGCACCGGCACGTAAACTTTAGGTTGATATTTACGACAACAAATTGTCTGCGCCCCGAGCTATGCATACAAAGTGTCCACAGCGCATGACCAGCAGTAACCAGGAACACGAATACGCTGGCATTGTTTATACGCGCAAATCGCAATTTACATCGAAATTTAAATACGTCACGTTTTGGGTGGGATTCAAGGAATTGGAGAAAGGGGGCCAGAGTTTAAATGTCCAGAGACTACAAAGTTAAGGAATGCATACAAGAATGTACAATCAGTTTGTGAATTAAGTTTATAACAAACGATGTTATTAATGAATTGGAACCAAAACCCAAATATGTAAGTCCTGCCAACCTGATAGTCATCTTCATTCGGTAATTTACAATTAATTCCTCTGCTAATTCCTCATAAATACAAAATCACCTTCTTATAGTCAAATATAATGCAACAATTTTATTAAACCAGATTAATAATTCAAAGAGAAACTCACTTTTGCTAAATAAAAACAAATATATTATTATACTTTTAGAATCAACAGTTGTAGAACCTTCTATAAACAAATTCCTCCCAAAAACACAAATTACTAAACCTCATATAATAGACTATAACTCAATCCCAAACAACTAATTTTAAACCACATGTATTACCAACGTTACCACCTTTATTTTCCTACATCCAAAATAATATTAGCTCAGTGGCTGGAAGGACTACTTAGGAGCGCTTAAAGACATGTCCTACCTCTATAGCATGTGTGCAGCAAACAAACAACTGCACTTGTATATGCCCTAACCATGTATTTAGATGTTCAACCCGAAAGTAAAGCCGTCTCCCGAGATCCGTGTATGGGTTACGGTTTCGCCTCTGTCATGAAACCCTTCTCGTCCGCCGTCCGCAGGCCGAAAACCCTTTTTACTGCGGAGCGAAAAGCACGGCCGTCATTGTCCAACGCCCATTATTCTGTATTGTAGTGAGGCAACATACGGAAAACTCGGGACTTTACAACTACCCATTCCAACCCTAACAATGATTCTAACATGGCTAGTATTAGGTTGATCGTCGAATGATAACAATTACATTCAATTCACTTAAATATGAATTTCGAGGCTGAGTTGTTTGAGAGCTTGTTACATAAAGATTGTATGCCTATTACTAAACAATGAAAGGTAGTATAATGAATAGAGAGTTAGTTAGTAACTTTTGGAGTTTAATAAATCCTTTGCAAGTGTTAGAGAGAAAATAGTAAATTTAGATTTATAAGTTTTCAAGCTATTATTTTTTATTGTGGATGAATTATATTTATTTTTTTTCTTTTGTTTTTAATACTACACGTCAGTGGCCGCGTCGATATGTGAGTCAGAATTAAATATCGTTTGCGAGATGCAAAGCCAAATGGAATTAGAGTTTTTCGAACAAACACAAGACTCAGTTCTTATCCAATCCGCTGAAACCTGAATTTGTAAGTCCCAACGCACGTGATTTGAAATCATTTGAATGGCAAGCGAATTAAGCTGGCGGATGAATATTAAATTAATTTTTTCATCATCAATCGCCCCTCGATTGAATTGGTAGAAGGAGTGTTTTGTAATGTATATTGAATATTGCCCGAAGTACCTTTGTTTTGCGTATATATTTGCAAACCTTTTACAATACGAATTTTTTTGGTGTTGGCCTGCATTAGTGAAAATCAGTGCTCCGTGCTGTTGGCATTATATGAAATCTTTTTGTTATCCTCAATAGATGTGGCTGATTCAGCTGGCGTATGCGTAATGCATAAAATGCATATTTCAAATTTTTCCAACTCGTGTGTTTCACCCCTTCGGCATCCAACCACGAGAGTAAAAACTAGGTACGCACATCGATGCGCAGAAATTCAGCTCTGATTATAATTGTATGTTTTCCAGGGCACTGTTTGGCCGGAAAATTTCGCCCCAAAATTCGCATGTGCATGCGGCGTGAAATATTGCGTTATACCTCTTTTCTTTTTTGCTTTGAACGCTGTAGCTGTTTTTCCCTGCTGTGCTCTGCCATCTTTTTCCTGTATTTATACTTTTCGACTCTGTACTCTGCTGGGAGTCGCTCGTGACTCTTCAGCGCTCAGCCGGTACTGGCAAGTGAATGTTCTGGTGCACTCTAGGGGATGAAAACCATCGGTTATGTGCGCGCCACCTCCGCCGCAATGCAGCTCTTATCGGCGGCGGCGTTACTCACGAGGACGTAACATAACAGCCGGTGGTGGTGTTGCCGCCACATAGGTGGCGGATATAACGACCGAACGCCTTTTACCAATTTTAGCCATTACGCACACCAATATTGCTTCCTCCTCCGTTCTACTACTTTAGTACATCCTATCGCAACAGCAGCAACTTTAGCAACATTTTTACTATATGCTGCTTTTGCACTCATACCTAGCTATGTAAGCTCAATATCTTTGCTGTTACAGGTTGCGATTTTTGGCTGCTAGTAAATCCTTATCGCCGCGCTATAAATTAAATATGTTTTATGTCGATAAATGCATCCTGGATTGACGTGAAAAGCCAGGGTTCGTTTTAAGCGGGTTTATTGCAACGTCGACTCGATGAGTGTCTGATCTATCGGTTATGAGTTTTGTGCAGGCACCGTGGAAATTACAAGACGCCGGATGAAATGGATGAAACGGTGGGAAAGTGTTTTTAGATGATAAACCACTCACATGCCATATCGATTCGAGAAGAAGGATCAACATATCATTTCGATTTGCTGGGAAGCAGTTGAAAGCAAGTTTTTTTGAGCTGTAACGCTCTTCATCAAATATACCACTCGTTCTAAAAAGACCTATCAAAAAAACTTCAAACTTTACAAATAAAAATGCTAAAAATAAATATTTTTTGGTACCAACTAAAATATAAAATATATTACTTGAATGCATTAGTATTATATGATATATTCATTGGCACATGTGAATATTTATATTTTACTTCCCCCTTCAGACGTTTTTCTGAGAATTTATCTCCTTTTCAGATTTGCTACCAGTCTGCATTATTTACAACTGTAGCTTTTTTCAAAATTAAATCGTCAATTCGCAACAATTCATGCACTTTCTTGCATATTACCCTATGGGGTGTAGATCACATTAAGTGTTGGTTACGTAGAGGTCGCTGTTTGCCGAGAGGCTGGTCGAACTTATTGCCTATCATATATCCTAGCAAAGTGCACACATGTTGCCCCCAAAAAGCTTGCGACTTTCATTTCTCACATCTCAAACTTCCACTTGTACTTATGAAGTGCCGAGCCGCGCATGATTTACGCCGCCTCCCGTACATATGAGCTGGGATTCGAAAGTACGAAAATAACTTGCGTTTTTAATTGAACATTTATCACTCGTAACAACGCGTTAATCTCACACACGCACATCCAGAATAATTGAAATTTTTGACCAGATTGCCGAGATTAATATTTTTCCTCCCAACTGTTATGAAAATTTGAATATATCCCACGTCATTGCGCTAAACTAGGAGACACTTGTATTTGCATATCTAATTTACATGATTACATTTACGTGTTGAACAGATGACGAAATTGCGGTATACGTAAATCCTCGAACCCGTGGGAGTAGTGGAAGAGGGGAAGTCGGGCAATGACAGACTATAAAGTGCGGCAGTTGGATTAATCAACGCAAACCAAAGTTTTGCCTGACGAGAAGAAAACATCATGCCTATGCCTATGTTGACGATGCGTTGGGGGTGTAGGTGGCGTGAGTCTGATATGTGATGCGATGAAAACGATGACATTTCCACCGTAGTTAACAAATGACGTGCTAATAAAGTATGAGTCTTCGACAAATTTTCTTCAAAACCGGAATACGACACCAAATATTCTTAAACTGCATAAATTTTTATATAGGTATGTTGATCTGTATATTATAACCTTTGTTTCTTATATACTTTTTGAATTCTATTATAATGCATGTTATAACAAGCTCGAGAGCTGTTGAAGCAAAAGAAAAATATTTACTTAAGTGAACGTAAACATATGAGGCGGCTTGTTGTAGGGGTGGCAGGCTTTAACTTCGAACGTTTCTCACACAAGTCCCTTGTTTTGATTTGCCTCCGCTCGTTTCTTCTGCGCTGCTTTATTTTCGCATCGTATGTGGTGGGAAATCGAACCCGCCGCCGCAACTACGGAACTTCCGATACATCGAACCAATGTTCCACTACGGGCGACGTGAAATGAATGGGAATGCGAAGCGCCGAGCTTGAAATATAGGCGCCGACACAAATAGCCCAATGTGAAATGTTTTGTCTAAAATGACAATTTGTTTCGCTTGCCTCATTGATATCATGGATCTTGGGAGCGACTGGATACGAGTGTCGAGTGTACGAGTGTAGACAGATGAAAAAATATTACCCAAGCCAAGTTAAGCAAATATAATTCATCAATAAAAAAAATGGCTTCATGTGTTTCACATCAACAAGACCACAAAAAGTTTGCAGGGTTAAATAAATTGGATTTAGCAGAATCTGAGAGGATTAAAACTACTTACCGATTACAGTAAAATTCACTTTGCTGTTGCGTGTTGGCGAATTCCGAAAGTCAACACGACACCTGTAAATCCCTTCGTCTGCCATGTTGATGTTGTCGATGACCAACGTGGCTGGATTGGTTGCTGCTCGGAAATAGGCCCTAGATCCAAACACGGTTGGAGCTGACCAGAGCTTTGCTTGATTGAAAAGTCTCCCACGTACGTCAAAACTGCAACAATAAAAATATGTAAAACTTCAATATCAATAAAATTCTATTAGCTAATAAAATAAAAATTTGTATAATTTGCTGAATTTACAACCTATTTTTAGGTGATAGGTGATATCTGTCTTTAGGAAACTAGCAAAAAAGTACGTAAAAAGGAAAAAAACTAAAAACAAACGTAAAAAGGTCAGATATACTAAAATATTAAGCACTCAAATTAAACCTGTGAACTCTAAATGTAATAAAATCCTCTCTTTGGCATTTCCGGTTTGCTCTTTATGAAATAGACACACTTGAACAGGATAACCAGCTTCTTAGTTTCATATCATTTTGACTACATGCCTGCGTTGCTGCTGCTTTTATTACATTGTAAACTCTTAATGGAAACGGCGCTCGTCCATCTACAACATCCGGAATATGCCGCGCATCCTGATTATTTCTCACTCTCTTCCATATTCTCAACTGACGTGGTGGCAGAGTGTAAGCGACCTCGCATTCACTCGACTTCTTCATAAAGTTTTTTATTCCCTCAGCTTTACTACCCCAATTTTCTCAGCCCACTGACTGACTAACTGACTGACTCACACAAAACTACTAGCGAATTCAGCCGAGCATCCTGCGATACTTGAATGATTGACTCCATCTGGATATCGTCAGTTGGGAGGGAAATCTTTAACAGTTCCAGCAATTGAAAGGGCGTTCGTTTTACAGCTCTCGGGTGTACAAGAGAAAAAAACTGTGATGGAACAGCGAAAGAATGAGCAAAAGAGACACTTAAGTAAGATCATTAAGAAAAGCTTTGTGTAAGAGAAGGAATTCGTTTGGAAAATCCCTCTATTCTCTTCCCGGGACAATATTTTTGAGTTTATTAGGAAGTAATAAAGCCGGAAGGAAAATTTTAAAACCCAGAGGAAATAGAGGCAAGATTTGAACCTTATCAACTACCTCAACTTTCAACTTGGAATTATGTCGAATAAACTTTCCGAGACAATTAAATGAAATTTATGTAATTGGAATTGATGTCAATGACTAGGATTATATACGAAAAACATATTTGATCTCCCACATAAGAATTATGATTAAGTCTGTTTGGAGTTGGGACGCACGTCTCAAACGCCTTGGGGTACTTCAGAAAGCACGTGTAAATATTTTAGAAAGTAAATTAGACTTTCTGATAAACCATCTCGGCTCGTGGCGGTTGAGAGGTAGCACGCAGCCGAGGAAAGTTGAAAGTTAATCTATTCCTTGGTGACCCGTAACTATGTATACAAGAAATGTCTCCGTCGGACTGTAGACCGTCTACTTCAATCTCTAGCTGCGGGAAATCAAGCTGTTTTTTTTTACCTCCTTGGCGGTGGCGAGCAACTAGATGTTTTCATATCAAAAACGCCGTTGGGCAACATAAAAATTTCAAATTTCGTACAGCAAAAAGCCCAAATAGATGAAATAGAATAATGCGACCTTTTAAGTTTAATAAATTCCAGTCCAAGATAAGAATTTGCCTGCAAATACATCTGTTACCAATTTCCGAGTGAATGCGTAATCCGAGCTCCAATTGAGAAACGTAGAAAATAAAGAATCAAATTTCTGTATTGAATTTCCGCCTGTTTTACTCCCTGTGCATTATTAAAATCGAAATGAAATCGAAACAAGAACATTGTTGGAGTTTGCTTTCAGGCGCACATGTGAACGACACACGTTGTCCATTTTACTACATTACTTCCCTTATAGGTAAACCCGGAATAGTGGCCTTGAATGTTAGGGGGAAAAAAGTGCAGGATCCATTAGCAAGTGGTGTGGCTCGCAATATGGTCAAACATAAACTACCTGGACTACATAAAGTGTGCGGTTGGCGGAAACACGAGGGTATGAACCACCCTTAATAAAACCTAATATTAAATACATAAATACGTTTTGACACACGTCAAAAGTTAATACAATGATTGTACAAAGTGTTTCACAAAGCACATATTTTGTTTGCAGTAAATATTAATACCTGAAAGAATTAAATTATGAGCTGGTTAAGATTAAAGCATGGTCTGCTTCATTGGCGCCTGAAAATCCCCACGAAAAATCCAAATGACAGCCACTTTGCTAATATTTAGATTGCTCTCCAAGTAATGCCGGGTAAATTGATGCCATCTGCCTGGATCCCATCCGCGTCAATAAACAACCCTAGGCGTTGAGGCGGACGGACGATTTTTCACCGCTTCTCGAAGATTACGATGGCGGGTTATTAATGGTGCGTGAGTAATGCAACACTCGCCAGAGTTAAGAACATCGGAAATGTCCCAAATGCAGAAATATTTCAATTTTAATTTATTACTGAATTTTTGCTGTAGAAATGAAATTCATGGATTATAATATTGTATATTATAAAAGATTACATTGTTTGTTACTTATGTTTTGCTCTGAATTGGCTGTGTGTGTGTTTTTGTTCAAATTGTTTAGAGTGTTTTCATTGCATCTATGTAATGAATATTCATCCCAAACATAAAAGGTGATCTCGATGCTTTTACGTCTTTACTTTTATCTTTCATGCGCTTATGGCTCGTTACGTTTTATGAACAGGATTAGTACAACACAAGGACAAGGTTGCGTGAAAGCATAGTACGCTCAACGTTGTAAAGGAAAGCATTGGGAAAACACCTGGAAGGACATGGAAAGATTCTGCATAAGCACGCTTTAAATAGCAGACTTATACTGAAATAAAGTTGCTAAAAACGTGTAATTTCGCAAATATTTTTGAAACATTAATTACAGATTATGAAACGAAGGGAAATGTAAATGATAGTGTATTTCTACTTTATAGTGTACACTGGCAATATAAGCACGAATGAAATTCCTCATACATTGCCAAAAGTAGGAAATATTTTAATTCCAATTTCTATTTACTCTGGACTAGTTTCTACCTGCCGGCATATACCTTTTCGCCGTCAAAGTAAAAAGTAAGTTTCAAATTAAAACTGCAGCGCCATGTAAATACTCATGCTCATCGAAAACCGTTTATAAGTTGAATTTGCTTTGGTGTTCCGACAGTTTTTCCACTGCAATTTATTTCCATCCCCAGTGCGAATACAAGCGTTGCGAGCCGATTAAAATATTTTAGTGCCGCCATGGATCTGCCAGCGTTGGTTCTAAATTATCCAGTATTTTATAATTTTAAATCAACGACTAACAAAAAAAGCGGCCGCCGTGAAAAAACAAAGGAAGTGGAGTAAAATGGAAAACTGTTTCGACTTGGCAAGGCAGATCCGAATCCAATTAAATGGAAAACTTTTGTTGTGTGAATTTACAAACTTAGAAACAAAAAGTATCATTGTAATGAAACAAATATTTAATTAAAATGTCAATTTTTAGATTTTTTATTTGATCGTGATTTTTTGAGATTTTTGAATTTGATTTTCCATCGCCAATACGTGCTTCCGGTTTTGAGATTTTGTCGACTGTGACCATCCCACCGCATTTGAATAACCAAAATTGTAATTCCGGTGAAACGAATAGATATTGCTAGAGTTAGTTCGAGTTCCACCACGTTCACTGATCGCCTTCTTTCCGGCACCGGAATACTACAACCCATTACAAAAGCAAAATGCCAACGTTTCCCATCGATACAATATCAACCAGATTTCATAAAAAGAACACATCAAACCAGATACCCACAAGGAAAAATGATCTAAACTAGATACTATAATAGCTTTTAGTTTTTTTAAAAAATCAATATGGTTCTTGAACTTATTTTAAAACTACTCTTGGAAAATATATGCACTTTGTTTGATAGCTCAATTACTATCAAACAAAGTTAATTTTATTGGATAATTTGACGAGCTTATCTTTGACATTTTCCTTTACAAACAAATAACAAGTCAAAGTTAGGAAACTTATTTTACTTCTATTGGAAACACAGCGACAATTAAGTCAGATGCACATCAGGGGAAAATGATGTAAACTAAGTTCTCAAGCTTCAACTTGCATCCTCAATTCCAACCTAATTACAGAATGATAGAGGTTGTAAAAATGAAGGTTTATATATAACTGCTCTAAGCATCTCGTATACTCAAGTCACTTTAGTAAATAGTTCTCGTTCAATCAGAAGTTACTTGATCCACAAACTTTTTCACTTTGCGACCAAGTTCTAAATCATTTTGTCGCAGCCGAATGACGGTTGTGAATACAGTTAACTTAAGCACAGCGTCGCTTTTCGCTGCCGGTGTCGAGTTTGATATCAAAATGCTCTATTTACCGCCATCTTTTCATCCTTTTATCGCCGGCGGGGACGCGTTGCAATGCAAAATGCACGCGATTGCTCAGCATAGCAAACAGACTCACGAAAATCATGAATGTTGGGTGCATTATGCAGCAGAAAATCGTTCGATACTGTCTGAAAATGCTGTACTCCTAGAAATAGTGACATTTCAAATAGGGTGCATCCTTTTTTTCGTAAAGTTAGAAATTATTAGATTATTTTTGTTCCGATATGTTGAAACCTCTGATGCGTTTGACGGCATAAAGAATTTTTCAATTAGGTGCTTGCGAAAATCGGCACGTTTAAATGAAAATCGTGCGAGGCGGGCATAATGAAAAAATAAACGACGCTCATTTCCACGTTCGCACCGCTGGCAGTGGCACATTGGGGGGAAGAAAACCCAGCACATCAGGCGCAAAATAAAAGTCGAAAAAACGTGCGCATCACGCAAGTCCAAACTGGCCACGTCTGCAACATTCGCATCGGGGGAAAGGCATACGCCGAGAATTTCAACAGCCAAAGGATGCGCGAGCTTGGTTTGCAACATCGAGGGAAAAAATGCACCCAAAAGTATTTAAAATAATTCTACCGGGGCCCTAATTTACGCCATTACGTTTCATACTCACAACTTCACCTTAGAAATTAATATCCTACCTGTATAATGGTTCTCCAATGGTCTCCTTGAACCATAACACCATTGCGACTCCATCATCTCTGTCAGGTGGGTTGATGTCACACGGTAGTCCTTTCTTCTTCCCCAGCACGCCCTGGACATCTTCCATGGGAACTGCAAGAAATAAATAATGTTAATTGCAAGCGTTCGAGAGCCGCATGGATCCAAATTTTGTCACATAAAGTAGGGAACTTTCTGGTCGAGAATAGGGCACGCTTTGGTGGTTGCATCATTGCGTTCGTTTTGCTCCGAATTCGGGATTACACCTCGAATGCTCCTCGCTACATTGCCGCAAACAAATGTGTAGGTTAAAGAAAAGTTTCTCCATTAAACTAAAACCCATCATGTGATATCATCATTCACATCGACTTATGATGTTCGTATGAATGACCCCTTGATGAAATTTTAAAACTTGTGATAGTATTCGCTTAGAAGAAATATTTTCTATGCAAACAGATTAAACAAATTGCTTGTCTAGCGCGCGCTAAACAGTTCCATAATTGGAAAAGTTTATCGAGGGAATATTATTTTAAGCTTCGGGCGGTGATGGAGGAGGGTTGTGTGTATAGCAAACACCCTTTTTCTTACAACATTGCCGAGATAATGTCGTAGTATAAAATTTTTAATGTAGTGGTTTCAAAAGGATATCTAGGACAATAATATTAAAAAAGTGCCTGTCTTTCTTTAAAAAAAAAAAACAAATTTTGAAAATTTATAAAAGTTATAAGCATAGCTAATGTTAATAAATTAATCATAAAAATTAAAATTTGATTTTCTAATATATTAATAAACTTAATAATCAAATAGGTTAAATAAAATTATAGTTGCCCTAACATGAAATTTAACTTATATATTCTGCTTAATTAGTTGTATTAATTCCAATCAATTTTGTTGCAATTTCAATTCATTTTTACATCCCCATAAATTTTTCTTGCTTCAGTATATGGTAATTAGTTTAGTAATAAGTCACGTTTTTGACATTTACCCCACATCTAGGTTGATATTAATAAATCCCTGCAACCCTCTGACGCACCAATTCCGTCCAAGACAGCAACTCGCGTTATCCCCCGCAGGCAACTTGATTAAAAACTGCAACAAGTCCGACAGTAAAACGTGATTGATGTCCGTACCAAATATAAATTCTCAGCGATACGCCCCCGTAAAGAATTATATAAGAAGTTTATACAAGTCATGCATCAACAATAGAAACAACAGTCGGAGAAAAAGTCGGCAATAACTAAAGCGCAAGAAATAAAACGACAGCTGCACTTTAGAGAAAACTTTAGCACAAATAGAAAACGGGGTACTCTCTGATAAAATATCAGCAGAAATAAGTTAAAATCAGTATCAAAATTATGCAAATGGAATAGTTCCAATCAAATCTAAATTACATTTCAATTTCCCCCATGCTAGCACAAATCAACTATTAAATTAGAAAATTAATTGAAGTTGTTTGCAATAAATTCGCACTTATTTATCCGGCTTCAAAAGCAATAAATAACACATCAACGCATTGTTGTTATTAATTTGCAATAAAATTGATTTCGTCAGAGGCAATTCCAATTTGGGTCCGGAATGGGGACAGAATGGGAGAAATGACGCACGCATAAATTACGCCCGATTTCGGTGGGGTAAATAAATGTGGGAACAAATCGAAATTCAAATATCACTATATGACATCAGGTCTGGATAACTGCAAATTGCGATGTAATGGACGTGGGGCGAACTCGGTAGAACGCGATGCCAAATAACACAAAGCGGGGATGTTGGTTGTATTTATTGAAAACTAGTGATGGTAATGAAAACAATACATGGAATAAATTTGAAGTGCTGTTCATTTAATACAAATAACATTGTATTGATTTCATTATTGCATATGTTATGATTAAAATTTGGTGTTTCGATTGAGGTGCGCATTGAAGATGAACACGATACGACACGACACACGACAGGGTAGGATGACATTAGATCTAAATTAACTATGTGCTAATAATATGAATTAAATAAATTTGCTGCTTTTTGGATAAGTATATTTTCGCAGCAGCAAATTCTCAATTACTAGCATCATCATGGATAAACTGAACATATACTTTATGCATGTTTGTAAACTAGCTCGCTCTTTAAACAAAAATTAACGTTCTGTAGCTAGTGATATGCGATATGATATTTTCCCCAAGGACTGTAATGTATTTGCGCAAGGACGCCACATGAGATTCGAAAAGGATGTGTGTACAAGCGTCGCGCGGCGGCAAACAAAGGGAATTATCGGGGACGTTTTACTTCTTCTGGTTAAAATTAACGAACTAGAAACCGGGGATAATCCTCGCGGCATTACATAATAGTGCCGGGCGCGCTTTCCACGCTCTTTTTGGGAATACGAGCGCCGCACATATACGAGAGTCCATGCCGCCATTAAATCTTCCGGCGGCGGCGTACATTCACTAACGACCGACGTTTCTGCACAATGTTGTCGGGCGGACTAAACCGGAATTTTAAAAACTTGTAGATTGTCGCTTGTAAACAGTTTTTAATGCATAAATCATCCCGATGCACTGTATAAAGCACGCAGTAGGTGGTAAGAAATGCTGTGTAGAAAGTGCATTGCGGAGTACCCTGTAGATTAATTGCTATGTGCGCACCCAGCGTGCATACGTTGCGTCTAAGAGACGCGATTCCTTTTCGCGACGTTTGTGATTAGTCAGGACTTCCGGGCAAAGACAAATAATACCACATTCTTGGCGCTGGATATCCTAGAAGATTTTCAGGACGTTGAATTATCCTTTGTTCTTGATTCAAGTGAAAATACCCAGTTCCATAATGCCTTGCTTAACTGGAAAAGAAAAATTAATTTGTGATGCGTTTGCTTATTAGGAAATCATCTGCAAACGATTTAGTGGTTTAAATTTTTTCATACATTTGGTTACAAGTTGGATACAGCTGCGTTTTGGTTAATTAGTGTTGTTGTTTCAGCAATGCCCTCTTCAGAAGGAGGTTGCGCAATTTGGACAAGCCATAAATAAAACACATCGCACACTCACATTGCGGATTGGTAATCGCATAATATCGTACGCCACCGCCGCCGGCCGGTGCCCGCAACCGTCCCCGGTGTTGTGTTTCGGGACGCTGCACGTTTCGGTTTGTTTGATGTCACCGTTTCGGTCGCGGCCATGGCGGCTTTATGGCGGATTTATAGAGTGCCTCCAAAAGGCAACCCTCTGCGCGCATGGCTGGGCGATAATAGCTTCCAAGGGTTGCAATTTATTTGTATTAACGCCGGCTGCAATTTGCCCATTCTAATATATAACCTATACATTATGCGTAAGCAAACAGTTGTAGATTACAGATGGCGCCATTTACGAATAATAATTCACGGCCCCCAAGTAGGCCTACAAGGGATACGTCAGTTTGTTCGGGACTAAGTGTATGAAACGTACTTATGATGCCCTTGTTATTTTGCGTATTGGATTATTTCGAATTCCAATTGTGTGGCCTAAGTTGCAAGAGTGGCAGTCGCGTGGTCTGCTTTGGCATGGTGGCAAGTCCAATTGTTGTTTTCAGCCCGCGTGGAACACGTGTATATTTCCGTTCGAGTTGTCCGTTGGTTCCTTGACGTTTTATAGCTGCGGAGCACGCACGTTGTGGGCGGCCAATGATCTGTTTTTGGGGGGACGGGCGAAATATTTCGCTTATCGAGTGCAAAACGTAATTGTATGGCGTTGGTGCGGCAAGTCGGAGTCTTGTTGGATCAATCGTATTTCCCGTCTGTGCCGTAAGACTCCTATCCTTGGGATTTCCGGTCGGAGCGTCCGGTTGTGTACATTGCTTACACCACCCCACTTAGTATTAGTCCTAGCTATGAAACAATATATAAGCTGCATCCGTTGCCATTTCGGCCAATTTCGTGCGATTTCAAGCGATTTACTACTTGGTGCACTGAGAGCCCAATATTTGAGTGCACACTGGACTTTGTTCCGCAGGAATTAAAGTTAGGCTAACAAGCGACGCTCGAGTTTAGAACTAGTTTATCACTGCCGCGGATCTCCATGGAAGCACTAAATAAATATAATTCAATTAATTAGGAAGTTGATCAGCGTACCGCTGGACGCAAATTACTCTTGACTCGCGTGCAGGAGCGAATAATCAAACCGGGAAAAAAATTAGGAAATATAATCAATCAACAAATATTATCTTTAATTTTGAAAGCAACTATTTCTTCAATTTTTCGGTTGTAGACTATAAATTTTAATATTTTTACCATGATTCCTATGACAGTATTTGCAAAGGTTGTCACTTCAAGCTTACCCTTATGTAAACTACTCAAAATTCCTGCCGACACTAAGAAGACGCGCAAGATAGACGCACCTCCCCAGATGTCAAATATCAAATAATACAAGGAGAAATTTATATGCGCACGTGTCCTGTCGACAAACCACGTCCTCACACGCAACATTTCTCAATTTACCGCATGCTTCCATTTGAAAACTAAACAAACTCTCCAAAAGTACAAACTGCACAGAAACAATTCAAAACCACTCTGATATTCTACAACAATGCCAAGAAAAGATATTCTAATGTTTACAAAATTGTAGGAAAAGCGTCAAGGACGACGCAGATAAAATGTTTCGAAATAAAGCCTAAAGCTAGCAGCAGCTAAGAAGCTTGCCATAAAATAAAGCATAGAAAATGTTGAAAATATGAAAACGCATTATTCACTTGACGGATTTTAGTACGCAGCTCGTATTGTCATCGAAAAACGAATTGTCATCCGTCTTAATGTCAACGATGATTACCCACCAACGTGGGAAGTATAAATCTTTATTTAAGAAATGACAATCCACTTGAGCATAACGAATATCTATCATTTTATTATGAAATCATGAAATCTGGTAAAAAATGCCTTCTGCTAGATTGATGTTTTCTAAATATGTAAAGCAGAGTGAGAGTAACTCATGCATTTTGATGGCTGTCTTTGAGTGCAAAGCAGTGCGGCGTAATTAAGTTTTCCATCTGAAACTAGCGCAACAAAGCGTTCTCAACGTTGTCTTATTCAGCAAGCAATATGAAAATGGTCGAGGAGAGTGGAAACATGGTACAACGCGCGTTCTCGCTTACCTGATTGCGGCGGGTAGGAATATTGCATTTCTTAGCAAAAGCAAATTTGATTTTTGCTCCAAGTTAATTTGCCCTACGAGCTAACTTAAGCTTCATTACTTTAGCACCAAGAACAACACACATGCAGCAGCACGTATTATTCCGCGTCATGTTGCTGCAAGGTAATATCAAGTTTTGGTGCCATCCCAGAATAATTATGTCCTCGAAAGCGACCTCATGAGACAACTTCCAACCGATAATATTTCCCCAAAAACGTCGCCATTGCTCTGTGCATGTACTCAATAAATTCATTTTGGTTTAATTTTCTTTTCAGAATATTCATATGCCCGGCGCCTCCACCTTAACTATAAAATTTTTAAGCATCGTAATTCGTATTTTACGAAAGATCATAAAACTACAACACAACTAGTGTTGTAAAAGTTTTATTCGCCCACTTACCGGCTCAATAAAAGTAAAAGAAAAAATATAACAACCTCGGTGATGTAAGTAAAAAAAAAAAGGAAAATTCGATGCCTGCAATGTACATTTCACAATGCATCGTATTTACGATTATGTTTAACGTTTGTTAGACGCAAGGTAGTGAAAGAATTGGTTAAGTAATAAACTTGTAAGTGAGGGTTGCTTTCTTTCTTGGCTGTACGAAAGGTGAGGAAATAAATGTGCGCATTAAAAAAGTTTTAGAGGATATCCGCTGTGTTCGTGGATATTGAGGGTGGTAGGCACGTTTCATTCGAGTTCGTTTATTCTGCATGCATATCGCATGACGTGACGCGTGCGATCAAGAGCATACTCTTCCTTGTAGTAGACATGTAGCATTAGGAAAGAAACAAAGTAAGAAGTCGCGTGCAATGTGCGACAAAGTCGGCGAAACGTAGTAGCGTTTTGGCACGCAATATTAATGCGATTTTTGCAACAACCCCAGGAGCTGTAATGATCTCAATGGGGTTATTATTATATCCACACGTAATTTTCGCATTTGTAAAATGGTCATGAAGTAAGGAGTTATATACCACAAAGTGCCAGCATTGACAATTATTTATCAGATGTCAATCATTACATGCTCCTACTATTTAAACTTTTTTATTATGAAATAATCTACATTGCTAATTATAAAATATAAAAAGTTTGGATTCAAATAATTGAGATGAATAATGAACTACTGCTAAGAATAAGTACAGATTTAAATTATATCAAAATATATTTTTATAATTTTAAAGAGTTGATTTCCTGTATTAGAAAAAATTTTTCATTAATTGCAATTACCCCAGCCCCATAGTGTAGTTCAGCTGGTGAAACATCTGACCATGTTAGCAACAGTACAATGAATATTCTGGATACATAAGTTCAAATCCTGCTTTGAGTGTATCCCAGAATATATTCTTACAAAATTTAGTCCCAATAACTGCTAATACGTTTAGTAGTTGATGTAGTATAATAAAGTGAAAAACAAGTACGGTGTCGGTATCTACAAGTATAACAGTATGCTCCAAATAATAAATAAAATTATTACGTTTTCTTTTTCGTAAAATAAATTCAGCGACAATAAAAAAATATTGAGCAAGTTCGTTAACTTAATAAACTCGTGTTATAAATATCATCAAATACATGAATAAAATCTCCCTCTACCCACCGCACAAATATCGACAGTGGAGACGAGACATTTGTAGATTTTCTGCTGAATACAAAAGCCGTAAAGCATGCAAAGCAAAGCGCTACGCGACGCGGAAATTGAGGAAATTACTTTAGTCAGAGTTTTATTTATAAATAAAATTTCATTAGAACGAAACGTTCGGCGCACATAGCGACTGAATCGAACTGGCAAACGAAGAAACGAGCGGCCGTCTGAACATCCTTTGCTTTCAGCGCAAACCGTCAACCACCCACATACAACGCCTGCAATCCGACAGGGTTTTATTCAGTACATGCCGGTCCAACGATGGCGACGTCTACAGCCAAAAGGCGCAGTATCTCCGAAGACGCAAAAAGGCGGAGTTGTTTAGTCGGAATACAAATTGATTCGGGGCGGCTAGTGCGCGCACTGCGCTTCAATAAAGACAAATCTATTCTGATAAAGTCGCAGGCGGGCAGACTACCCGTGGCGGCGGCTAATGTATGGATGCAGGGTTGTGTAAAACGTCTGGAAGAGCGAGGAGTCAAGCATAAAACAGCTCAAAGAAACGCCGATTGTGTGTTTGGTGTGTATCCGACTAGATATTTGCAGCTACTTCCTTCACGACAAATAGGGAAGGGGGTAAAATATATAGTGCGTTTGTAACTAAAAAATTTGCCCTCAATTTTAAAATGGGCGTTATTCGTGAGATTGTTATGTATCGACTATCTTTTCAACATTTTTTAATATTTCCCCTTAATAAATCGGCCACATTCGTATTATGACTGCATCACTTGTTAAGGGTTGTTAAGATGTGTCAAAATAATTAAACTATTGTCTGCTTGTAAGAATTATTCAATGATCTATTGCTGTAAGGCAAAATTCCACACCAATGTACCATACCAAACGACCTCCAAACAAACCTGCCTGAACTTTGAATTTTCATTCAATGCGCCAAAACTTATAAACAATCACAGCAATTCAAGTTTCAATGGCAGCGCGTAAGTTTAATTGGAAGCGCGGCGCGCGGATGCTCAGGACGGCGTCGAATTCATCTGGTTATGGAAATCGAAGTGGTAATGAAGGCACCACGCCAACTCGGATGGCTGGCAATAGATAAATCAAAATCGATTCAAACTTAAACCATTGACTTGCCTACGCCTCACCAATTGAATCCCGCTTTTGTCTGACGCGTTGCTATTTTAATTAGAACGAAACTCAGCAAATATGAACAGATGAACACTAAACTTACTGTAACTCACTCTAATAACTTTCTATTCTTATTTCATTCCAAACGAGAATAACTTAAAAAATTGCATTTCAATTGAAACCAAATCCGAATCAAAATAATTTCTTACCACTTTTCAATTTTATTTGTTCTTGGTACATTGGTATTTAGTATATTTGCGCAAATAGGGTAAAGTAAAGCAAATTAACTTAAAGATGATCAAGTAACCAAGCAATTTCATTAACATTTTCCGTTGTTGGATAATATCCACCATAACAAAACAAAAGCAATGATTGAAAAGCAAGCAGTTGGACTTTGCATGACGTTTCTACGTTCACTGTTTCTTTACAACTGATGTAAAGCAAGCAAACTAGCGAGAAATCGGTTTGTCTGTCTATTTAGCAAATGTTTTAAAGACTAATACAGTTTAATTAGTTTTATTATTGGACTGCTGCGGCTATAAATTCCACCCTAGTTCTAAACACTGCTATCCTTAACAACTTGGTTAATTTCATGGATAATTCACACTAGTTTAAGCGTACACCACAGAAGTTAGCATATGCAGACCATATTTAAATTTTGTATCCTAAAAGCAAAATAAATTCTTTGGAAATAATGGAAAATCTTAATAGTGTGTCTAAATTAGTGGAATAGTTTCTTGCATTTCTGTTACCTGTACTTCTGGGTAGTTAAAAGAAAATTCTACAAAGAACTCCCCAGGCGGTAGTCAAGCTAAACAGATAACGAGACGCTCCCCTCATCTACAGCGTCATTCCTTACGGAGGAAATACTAAAAACAGGGAAAATTCTGCCCAAAGAAACAGTTACACAAAAAATACTTAAATACCGAGAGCGAAAGAGTTTAGGTTTTAAACGTAAGCATAGAAAAGCGGAAGTAATTACGTTTTTTCTTCGGACGTCATTGGGGAGAGACCCATTTCGTTACGTTTTCACGCACGAATTCGATTTTTCGAGTATTTATTTTTTCTCTATCTGCACTTTCATGTTGCACGTGGAAACAGCCGCCGATGTCAAGGGGTTTTAATTTACTTTTATCGCACGCCTTTTTTATTGTCAGCCTGGAACGTTTATTTAAAAGGGGAAATGAGGAATTTATAGGCAATCGAAATATACCACGATGGAAATACACTTGACTGAAGTATCAACAGCATTAAATCAATAAAACTGCTGTTAGGAAAACGCAATTGTAATCAAGCACAATAATTATAATTATTTATTATTCATTACTTGCTGGGCTCTGTAGGATATTACGGCGAAGTACATTTGCATGCCACAATTAGGAGCATTTCCCCCCACAAGCTAGAGCGACTTTATGCACGAACGCATATTTTGATTACATTCACCTAATTATAGTGACGACTATGTAATCCACAGTTGGATCATTGGCCCGCAGTTTACGACTACACATTTTCGAAACATTTTCCAGTATCCAATTGTGATAGTGATTGTGATTCCATACGCCTAGTTTTAGGGATGCATATATTAACGTGTATAATTAAGTAAATATAATTAGTCCTTTGATGAGAGTATAATGAGTACGCCATTAAAACAAATCCGGACACTAAAGTTTAGATTTTCAGATTATAGGCCTTTGGAAAAAGGTGCACGGTTTTACCTTTTTCCAAACAGCTTTTCGGAAGCTGCGCGTTAAAATTCAGCATCATGCCATGTTAACATATTGCAGACACGTATGGAAAACTACCAGTACAAAAATACAGTTTTAATTATTCAACATGCTATTGATCATATTGAGGAGCTGAACACGCTCAATGGTTAAGATCGACTTCACCACATTCGCCACTATAAGAAACATTTAAAAGTATCTTCCATTTGAAATAAATTAAATAACAAAAATGAAAAGCTGTGCTTTACTGTGTAATTGAATAATTGCCAAAATGTGAAATTCTTAATTGTTTGCTAAAGGTTTGCTTTTAAACTGGACTTTGAAATTGCAAAAAAGGTTTTAATGCTGAGCAAACCAAGCCTCTTCAAACATTTTGTGCCCATAATTCTGGGTTTAATTTTTTAGGAAAATACATGAAAGGATAAAAATTAAGGAAAGTCAATTCAAATCATCGTCTTTTTTGGATTGTTTTTTAGTTTGGTTTTGTAGGAATTTTACCATATTGAAATAAATCAGAAAGTTAATGTCACCAAATAACCTAATAAAGTATACTTTTGTGTTAATCAATCAAATTGTGTTTAATACATTGATTAGAAGTTATTTCAAATTAGATTAATTTCTTTATAAGTTTATATTGTATTTTCCATCAATATCAATAATTTATTACGTTATTTTCCGTTGGAATGTATTTTATGTTTTCTCAAGAAATGATGTCATGTAATTAAAAAATCATTTCCAAGAATTTT
Organism: Ecitoglossa quadriceps; assembly: GCA_027574925.1. Classification (NCBI taxonomy): domain Eukaryota; kingdom Metazoa; phylum Arthropoda; class Insecta; order Coleoptera; family Staphylinidae; genus Ecitoglossa; species Ecitoglossa quadriceps. Next base: position 94,322 of record JAODGC010012791.1, on the reverse strand, counting down.
CTATGATCTTTACTAAGAATTTTCTTCCACAAAATGTATAACATGTATTGAATAAATTATATATATCTTGGTTTTATTCATTTTCTTCTCATACAATTTATTTCGAACTTTTTCTTAGTTTTAAATAATCTCTCTCGCGCGTAGTTATTATTTATTTTATCTATTGGATTCAGTAGCATAAGATATTCTGCAGGATTGCTTACGTGTGCGATGTAGCCATGTACAGATTGCGTCCATTTACGCGCATCCCTGTTCCCTTTCGGCGACATAAAGGACCGGACGTCGGCTATCAATGCAATGATATATCAAGCAAGCAAGACCCAATGTGGAAATGTGAATCTTGCCTTCGAAACATCTCAAAGCATGCTCATCGCTCACGACTGCCGCATTTCCCGCACTTCCGTGCAGCTGACATAGTTTGCAAATGTGCACATATATATGCAGCGGCAACCGGAAAACACGCGCAACGCACCACCAGGCAACCCCTTGACGCGCTGACTTTTCAATAAGTTGCCCTCGCAGCGTTGGCCTTTCGTTGCACACGTTGTACGACGGCGGCGTGCGCGTTATCTGACCCTAATACCTGACTTGTGACTTCCTTAACTTCGCCGGAATCTCCTCTAACATTGATGCGAACGCTAAAAGCCGGAGTGCGATAGTGTTGCGTGACTGTCGCGACTAATCTTAATTATTGTGACTTGTGAGTGTAAGCAGCGCTAATCCACCAATGAACCAAGCCGATGTAGGTATTCGTTTTTAATTATACCAGACGTTTTATACGTTGGCGGTAGCGGTGGCATGTTTGGGGGGTGGTCTATCTTGTACCGGATGCTTTTATGTTGCTAATAAATTATTAAGTCACTACTGAGTCATTAATTGCAACATAAATAACATAACTGTCATTAATCATGTTTTTGTGGGCTTCATTCATGTGAAAGATTACAAATGCGTTTGAAAACAATAAATATATTATTAGAGGCTATTTTTGCCTAATCCTCAATAATTAGTGAGTCATGAAACATTGCTTGGAAACCACTAAAGATAAATTTTATTACATTGGATTATAATTAAATTCGAAAATGTCCACTAACCACTCATTAATAGCAACTACAAGTGGAAATGTTCTGCACACCTTGCACTTCTGATAATTATATTTTGCGGTAATAGTTACAATGTAATTTCAATTTTGCGTAATTTCTCTCAAATAGTTTTACATAACTTATTGCAAATGTTATTTGCATCTAGTTATATATTTTTTTTAATTAAGGCAAACAGCCAAGAAACATTTTCCATTTGGTTTTATAATTAATTTCAGTGAGTTGAAAAAATTCGTTAGATCTAACATTGGTAAATTATTTACTTTTTGCCAAAATATAATTGGCAGATTACTTATTTTCTACATATCAACAAATTCCAACCCACTCTGTTTTTATACCTTTTATTAATCATCACTATTCTCATTCCTCATGCACTCGTACGTCGGATCTAGGATTTCGTGATGTGTAAATATGAGCATACTATTACTTACGCTGGTTATAGACCGACACCGTACTTGACAGCCCTCTTCTTCTTTTTGTTTTAGCTACAGCACTTCCACACCTCCGATGGGATTTGAACTCACGATCCCTCAAATCGCAACCTTGCGCTACCGAAGCAGATTGTACTAAGAACATAATTTCTTAATGGTTTTTATTTCTTTTTTATATAAATACTCTTTAAATCACTTCTGTTGTGGTGAAAATAAAAAATATATATAATAGTCATGTATAAACATTTGTGTGCATTTGGAAAAATACACCATATTCCCACACTTTAACCCTATTGACTTTAATTTTACGACCAATGGCTACATTCCTCGCTGAGTTTTCCCCAGCACAGCCATTTCCATCCATTCGTATAATGTGCCACCGGAAAAGCGACTGCGACTACTGGGACGAGATCGACATGCGGGCGTAATATAATATTTTATCGAGTGTAGTTTTCTGTTTCACAGCTCCACGTCCCCCAGCTGCGATACATTATTTCAACAAAATGGTATATCCGTCAAATGGCAAAAAACGACCATGAGTACTACCACCTCATACAAATTTGATCTGGTTTTGAATTTCCATTATTCAGCATTTCAACTTTCCCCAGGAATGCTGATGGCTATTTAATCTAGTTAACAATTGAATTGCGAGTTATGGTGTAGAACTGAGGCGCTTTGATTTCATTTTAATAGGGTATGATTTAGTTTATAGGTTTATGGTTATTGTTTATGTGGGAGACAAAAGGCAGGATACTAAAGGACATAACAATAACAGTATAATGTTAACAAGGTCCTTGGGTAAGGAGCTCATCAAATATTTAACATTATCTCTAGTAGTACATAAATATGAAATATTGTCACTTATAACTTATTATTCCACTGTTTATTTAAAACAAAAATATTTTTTTTGTAACAGTCCATGATCATGATCATATATCATTTAAACGGTTTTAACTTTCCTTTCGTATAAGCAGCCGAATATAGGTCGAATGGAACGTACATTTTTATTACCCTCAAGAGACCAGTACAACCCACTCCGTGTGAAGCACGCATTTGAGCCCTAGAAAAATTAATAGTTTCCCAGTCTAGGTTCATAATATATTTTAAGTAAACATTTCTAAATTGTACCCATGTCTAGTTTACACCAGGGATGTGTTTCATTTCTTCATCGCGAAAATTTTTATTCCATTCTCATCTACTATGATTACCACTCACGAGATAGATAACGAAATTCCTTGGTATAGAGCTTCCTGAATAATTCATTATCATCATCCCTTCAGGCAAAAGGAAATTTTTCTGTGGTACTCAGTTTCTTTAGGAACGTCTTTTCTATGAAAAGTTCCCTTCGCAGTGCTCATAATCGATTACCAATCAGCAGGGAACCGAAAACAATGTTTCATTTCATTTGCTGTAGTTTCTTTCATCTTTATATTCTGATGAAAGAAACCATAGTCTTTAGTTTCCTTTGTCCTCAAATTACGCTCCATTCTCCAACCGGAAATGATTTTCTTGATTAGAGGCAATCCGGATTGATATCAGCCACAACCTAGATCATTATCTATTTTAAACTATTAAGACTAAACAACTACCGAGTAATAATTGATCATTTTAAATAGAAGTTATTTTTCTGCTACCACCAAAAGTTCTTCCAAACCACATTTGTGATATCTGTGCAGGACCCAGATCAAGCTCTGTCAAGTTTACAACGGAATCCCATCTAGCCGCTTATTTAATTTATTATAGTTATTAAATAATTGATTTATTCGACGTATGCCTTGGGGTTAGTATCTGAGAATCAGCTTTCATGGGAGCTTTGAGTCCCACGGCGTGGTTATTGCAGTCGCGGACCGTGACCAACTGTGATGAGCATTCAAGTTAACGGTTACTTACTTTGTTCCCGAACTTTTCCGCTACGGGCCTTATCAAAGGACAGCGGTAATATTTAAAAATAATGGCAGTACTTACAAATTCTTTAAAATTAGTGGGTAATCAAAGATTGTGCAAAAGCAGCCCTGCTTTTTATGAGCGGGGTTGTAGGATGATAAAAAGAGACTGTGGCTTTTGTTTTATTATACATTAGGATTGTTTGTGGGTAGAAGACTGCGCTATTAACGAGATAACAAGCAAGTAATGCAGTAATTACTGATACGTTAAGACGTCTCGAGGTTGTAAAAATCATTCGAGTGAGAATCTCATAAAGAAAGCAGGAAGATAAAAGCAATTGCAAGGAAAAATTGAAACGAAGGTGATATTTTTTGACTTGACTTAAAGTAAATTGATTTAACGACGGTTGATAATCCTTAGTGCTTTTTGATGTAGAAGAATAAACCAAGCACTTTTTACTTAAATAAAAGAACAATTCATTGCTTAATACAACACAAGTTGCTCGCCATTCCCAAGACTCGTTACCGCTCTTTTTATTTATCCTCCATCATTTTCTTATGATCATAATACATAAAAAACACGCAAAATGACGCAAAAAGCTCGAACTACTATCTTCCAACGCCTCACATACTGCTCTGTTGTTTCAGATGATATTAAAGCAATAGTCTCAACGCGTCGCTGCATGTCTCAGTTGTTTTTCGCAGCGCGGAAAATACAATAGACGCTGGCGGCGATGCCGCCGCTTCTGGCGTTGTCACCGATGATACGGTGATACTGAAAGCACAAGAAACGCGAAAAACTCAGGCGTGCCGCATTAGTGCTGCAATGGTGTATGGCAGCCATAGAAAATAAGCAATGCGCTTAAGAAGCTGGCGTAACAATCGTGCGCATCAAAAAAATCGTGAAAAAGTTTAATTTCTTTTTTTGCGGACAGACTCTATTGCATTAAAGCAGGATATAATATAGACAAGGCTACTATTGCTATAACAAGAACATGGCTTGGCATGCAAAGAAAGCAGAGAAAATATCCTTCAATAATTATTAACTATTTAAGGCTAATGAAAGCAGTGCCCACGTGAATAAACTCATTCTACACTGTATTATTTTTAAAGATTAAAATTAAATTCTCTACTTTAAGATGCATCCTGCCTTTATAGGATCATTTATCTTGAAAACATTGAAAAGTTTTTGAGAAAACTTTAGACGTTTTCACTGGCTTTGGCATTTTTACGCATTTGCCTCAGGCTGAGACAGGTGGTGACTATTCACACATTCATTCGGTGCTCCCTTTCATGCCACGATTTGAGATAAATTTGCAAAGTTTTTAATGTTTTGAATGTTGAAAAGTTGGAAATTTTCATGATGCTCTAAAATGCAGCATTATTTTATTGAAAGGACATCAAAATTTATAGGGAAATGGTGACTGAATCCTAGGAAAATAGTGGAAAGTCAATAAGCAATGTCAGCATAATAAAACGCGTTGACAATTTGCAAACGGTCATTAATTACTTGATGCGATATGTGCAATTTCTACGAGTTGCTGTTATGAAATTAATTTAATGATCTGTCAATGATTTGTAAGAGAAAAACTCAACGTTTTTCCCGAAAATAAAAGCTAAATTAATAATTCACATTATTTTGTTATTCCTCACATGAAATATCCATTAATAGCAAATATAATAACAATTGTTGTATGAAACTTTAATATCAGTCGCAAAAGTATTCCCATCTATTATATTTACCATATGAATGTTAGCAGAATAATTAATCGTTTGCCAAACCCCATTTGTCCCGCTGCACGTATCCAATAATCAGCCCCCAGCACGCGGGATTATTACCTTCGGTCTGCATGTAACACGATAAACAAATGACAGTTTTTTCAACTTTTCAAACGCTGACAATAGCCGCGTATTGCGAAAGCAAAACAATAAAAGTGTGCGTGCGGATGCGAATTGGTGCGGCAAGTACAATAGGAGTACAAAGCACCAGGCTGGCAATCGATAAAACCAATTGCATAAATAAACGCCCCTCAGTATTTCACCCTTCGCATAAAAGGCAAGCCATGGCACAATGGCCAAGCATAAAGGATGAGCGTAAAGGCCATAATTTGATTACAATTAGTTGGAAGCAGTTAATTACACATCAATTAAGACAACTTGTTTTAAAGTACCAACGGGTTAGTATGATTGACATATTCCTGAGTGTACATTGCACTAGTAATAAAGTAAAGTTGCCATAATTAAATGAAGGTGATACGTTTGCAGATTGCAACAAGTTTTGTTCAAGTTTGAATGTAATTCCTAGAATTTCTCTTTACCACTGGGTTTCAAAAAGCATACTTGATTTACAGCAAAAGGTTGACATAAAGTTTGACATAAAGTTTGACATTAATGTGTTTTTGTCGTTGTGGAAGTACTTACAACAAAAAGTTAGTACAGTGCGCCTGTACAAATGGGCATAAGTTGCTTATACATGTGTTGCTTATATTGTTAGGGGATGAAAACGAATAAATCAAGTGTATGAGTAGAAGATGCAAACTGCAATTCATAAGTTGAGACATTTGTGTTTGGAGGAAATAAATAAATTTATAAAATTAAAATTGTTATAAAGACATTCACAAGTGAAGGCATATTACAAACCTAAAATGGAGATTATTTTGAGCAATGATTTAATACAATCTTGGTAAATCACAAACTAAAAATGTTAAGCTCTGGTTGAAAGGAATTGAGGAAAAATGACCGAGAATAATGATTAAAGCAGTGGAAATGTTGTTGAAACTTGCGAAGTGTTTATTTGTAACCACCAAATTGTGTGTAACTGAAACTGCAATAATACTTATTTGCAGTATGAACAAGTGCACTTTAAATTTTCCTTCTTGAAAATTACCTAATCTGAGCATAACAGTCAAGATTAATTGACCATTAAAACAAATTATATCCTGAAACAACTAATGCAATTCGTCTTATGTTTTCTGCATCCCTCCCTTTCCCACAAACACAAGAAACATTTCCAAAATAAAAAATAAACATTAAAGAATGTACGAAACAAAAATAAAGAGTAATGGTTTTAGTACGTGCTTTCCAAAAGCTCAGACTCAAATTGAAGCTTAGAAACAAATTGGCTACGCCTATCCTTATCAAACACATATATTTTGAGAAGTTTGAATGGAAAGCCGACTTGCGTATGATTTTCTTCCTGCGTACTTAATGTAAAAAAATAGCAAAATCTAAAAATACAACACAAAGTACAATGCTGACGGGAAATACTGAATACACCATGCTCTAAATCATTCTGCATAATAGTGGGAGTTCGGCGGACACAAAATGAAGAAAATGAAGAAGCTAAAAAATGATGCGGAAAAATGGCAAATTTCTAAGAATAAATCATCATAATTCGGTGTCAATTTGTCGGTGCGTTATTTCTCCTAAACTGCACGGTTTCGCTTTTATATATTTTTCATTTATTTTCAATATTAATAGTGCTCCGTTATAAGAATGTTCATATTTCGTTATTATTATGACACAATGTATGCCAGGTAAAGTAAAAAATTAATAATAATTTTTTTTTAATTTGAAATAAAAGAGTCGCCTGCTAAGTAGTTGAAAATGATTAAAGTTTCTTTTCATAATGAAGAATGCTCCAATTGAGCCACATGTTTCCAATTTCTCAAATCTTTAAAGATAATTTAAGATAATTTTCCTTAAAACTATGTACTTGAAAAACATTGCAACAGTTTAAACATGCAGTATTATATATTTTTTGCCCTTATTATATGTTGTGGTAAACATTTTCTAGTATCAAATAATGTTTTACTACTTAATAGCCCTAAATCAAATCATCCCAGCTCAAATTAAAGTAATTTTGTCCTTTGCAATTAAGAACTAGTCTGCAGATAAATTAAACCGCTTATGAAGAGTCCTCTCAAAGTCTGCTGCAAAAGCCCCGGCGCCTCCATCATCAACGCCACTACCACGACATCTTCTACTACTCCACATCCACGCCTGCATACGCAAACGTAAATCCTAACTTATTCAATGCGATTTATTTCGGGCGCAAGACCCGCCCGCAGGACACCTTTAATGCGCGGATTAAATAGATAAATTGAACCGTTACGAGTCCATTATGTAACTGCTGCAACGTCTGAAGCAAGAGAAACCAGCGAGGTGGATGACTAGGGTGTGGATGTACCATAACTTCCGTTTTAATGTGCCATTCGTTGGCTGTCTTAACTGTACGACCTGTGCGACCCGATGAAGCAATGAGTTTTAAAGTATCGGTGTCGGGCGATCCTTAATGAGTGCTAGACTCCTCGGGATAATGTGGCGGGCATGCGATAACATGCATGCCGGGACACCGTCGCGCACACTTAAAACGCTTTCAAGCATCTAGTCATCTATTCCCACTTTGCGCGGCAGGACAATCAAATGCTTATGTTACAAGCGAATTCGTTTGTAACGTAGGCTGCAGCTTGCATGAAGCACACACCAGTGCAAAAAGATTACATCTTCTAGTTTACGCGCATGGAAAACAACCTGAGCTGCATTTAGCTAGCCATCATGCTGTCATCTGACGAGAGCTTAGAAAAAAAAAAAAGAAAAATAAGCATACAAAATAAACAGTAAGGAGAAAATTGTTTGGTGGTTGCATTGCAGCGATGCATGCACCTAGAAAGGTTTAAAAGCCAACCTTATGTATTCAAGGTCTCTTTGAAAGCAGAGCTTTTACCCGATAAGAGTACAAAATATTTTCGAGTTTAAATAACGCATTTTATATGTGTGTTATTAAGTTATGATTGATTTAAATAAAATACAGTTCAAATACATTTTCGTTTCTTCCATTTTCCCCACGTTGTTCGCAATTATTTACGCAGACTTTTCCTACTTTCTTTCAGGACGTAAAAATAAACGCAATGTGTAACGCTCATTAATTCATGCGTTTCTATTAAATGGACAATAAAAAATAAATTTGCCTTGCACGTAGCACATTTTCTGCAATGTAAATAAACACGCAGTGACAATTATGTAAATAGCATACAAAATGTCTTTAATGATATGGAAAAAACCTTTATAAAGAGACACTCAGCAGGTCTAAAAAAATTATTCATATTATTAAGGGTAAATAAATTATTTTCAAAAAAATCTGAATTAACATCATAAGATTCTGTGAGTTTGTCCACTAACAGTAACAATTAGCTTGACAATAAAAAAATCAGTTATACTTTCCTCAAATTCTGTTTGTTTCCAAGTATTTGTTGTAGAAAAGTATCTACAATTTTTAATAGTCCCTAGCATGGAGATTTTTAGTGTTACCCTAGCATTTGTAAAGGGCGTACGCGTGTCTACCGTAAAGTTACATTTAAATTTTATGCCAAAGTGTAGTTTCTGCATCGGCGGCACATGTAAACGTATGCACTATATATTCGTAGTTTAGCACTACTGAAACCGAAGCTGGAACTAAAACAACACGGAGAATTGGCCAGGAAAATGTGATGTACACATAGCAATCCCTTGACTCTATTCTCTTGTTGTGTGAGGATGAAGTGTGCAAGTTGGATGGTCCGTATGTTTACTGCAATTGTGCAGTCGTTAAACTTCGCCTACGTTTGTTTCGTCCTTGCTCTCTGGGCAAAGCGCCAGTGTTTTTCCTTTTTGCTAAAACTGCAGGCTAGCCAATTGTTTGTGTGCTTTTCGACAAGACAAAAAAAAAACATAAAATGGAATGAAGGGATGAAACAATACATATATACACGGACATAAAGTATGTGGGCGCCAAAAGAAGAAATGAGAAAGAATCGCAAACAAAATAGTACGAGAAGAAGTGTTGTTAGTAAGACAAGAATTTTGTCTTTTTGGGAACGTAACGCATGCAAAATATTACAGTTTAGAAAGTGCGAGCTTTTGCATTTAGAAAGTGTGAATACGCAATTTCAGGCTGATTTTGCGCGCTGCATTATGTGTTAATGGCTTTTTGAATAGACAGTAATGCTGCTCCGAATTATACGCCCACCACGAGAGACTGGGTCCGATTTATGTTGGGTTCATCCAATAAAATTTACACTTTCTCCAAATAATTCGAAATTAAAGTGCTGATCAAACAGAAATTCTCCGATTTTCCTCCATGGAGCTGGAAACTTTACAAACACAACCTAAACCAATGTTTCTCCAGAAAAGACAAGTTTGAAACACTTTGTATCTAAATTGATGCTATTATTATAGCAATAGTTCAATGCTAAGTACGTAAGCACGTGTATCTGCATTCAGCAATTCTATCTGAATCTATGTGGGCTTTGTGTCGCACAATTTCGAGCTTTGTACCATTCCCAACTCGATAGTAACAAATTCTCTTCAGGCCCCCCACTAAAAATTTATCTTTGCAAAACAAACTAAACTAAATTGTATTTTCCAGTTTTTTTCCCGCTTTAATTAAACCTCCGCAGAGGCATTTCCAAATATTTTTAATTTATTGTGTCTGTAGTCTTGCTGAATGTGGTCTCGTTAATCGCAAAATAATCGTAGTTTGGTTCTGAGGCGCTCGAGCGTGAGTTAATCCATTTAATGTGAATAATCGTAGGCAGCAAGAAATCCGCTAACGATCCACTTCACTAACGTCTCAACTTTCCACCTTGCTTCACATATGTATTCAACCACATTAAGTATAGAGGTCCTTGAAAATTTCAGACGTGCGTTGAGTTTGGAATTTAATTTGAAACTTTTACAATAAAAATGTAGAGCGTATATATTAATATTCAAGATTTTGCCGCAACATGGAGGTAAGTTTGAGTAGGGTAAATGGGAAAATATGAAAAATTTGCGTTTATTTGAAGGTTGTATATTTTTATACATTTTAATATTGCTTTAGATTGGCAAATATAATATGTTTCTAGGTTAGGTAAAATACTAAAGTACGATTGTTATAGCAAGACTGCTTTAAGAGCAAAAATAGTTGCAAAATTCATCGAATATATTAAGTTTAACAAGAAAGTTAATTTTTAAACGAGAATAGTTTTGAAACTTTTGTTAAAAATAGATTTTAATATAAAATTTCCAAAATGTTCCCACTACAATTAAAACAGAAAATATTATGCAGCATTGAATTATTAAGTGTACATTTAATTCATTTTCATCCAGTTTTCAAACTACGATTTTAATAAATATTATATATCCATATTATCCCTTTCTATCAATTTCCTCGTAAATTACAAAGCCTGCAAATTTATCAAAACACCTATTTAGTCTAAGTTACCAATATCGCGTGTAAATTTCTTAAAAAAAATTAAGTCCTTAAAAAACAAATCAGTTTGAAACAATTTTCCGCCCTCTGAAATTGTGAACTCTGTACGAAAATTACTGATGATTTATACACCCCGCCGTTAAAATTTGGCAGTGATAAAAGTGAACGAATATAGAAAACCACTTAAATCACCAGCAACCGGAAGATTACTAAATCTAACTGATGTAGAAAATAAAAAGTTAATGTTCTCAATGTACATTGTACCTTTGTGACATCCCCAATACCATCAATTAATTGCATCTGCCCCGGTTATCTGAATTATCCGAAATTCTAAAAAATATTAATCCTAAAAATCAATAATGAATTCAACTCAAATAAATATCTTTTTCGCCTTGTCGTTTCCTATTCAGGCCACACGTTCGATTCCTCAAAGTTACCAAAAGACATACATTTTTACGGGGCCAATTGGGAAATCATTCGAAGAGTCTTGGTAACAACACTCGTGCATCTCAGGCATTTCCATATTTATATATTCTTCGTTTATGTCCTTTGCCTGCTAGTAGAGAAATTTTGGATTTGAAAGAAATAAAAAATAATATTCTTTCTAGTGTGGTAAGTAAAACAATATTCTGTAAGTCGTACAAAGTGAACACCGTTTAATTTTGCGCTGGTCGAATTTTCCTCTCATTCCAGTTTGGTTTCAGCGCGCCACATGCATAGTCGCCAAATCACGTTCATCGCTTTTGATACTCGCGGTTTATTAACTCGGTACCATTAACAACCCAGATGAAAATGTTTGGTTTTAATTAATGCAATATCCAAGCGCCGCCGCCATCACCACCAGCAACGTAAGTGGTGCAACGTGGCCGCTTCGGAAATAGTTTGTTGATAATGAAAATTTGCAGGATGCTTCAAAATCCCATCAAACACAATGTAGTATAAGTTTCCCCGTCTTGAGTATTGATGTGTAGACCGTTGATGTTTTCCCAATTGCTGTGCATATTCTCCCTAAACTGTATGAGCTTTCTTGACCTAGCATCGCCGGCATATTATAACAACATTGCGGTTGTGTTGTAAAGCATGTTGAGATTAACTCATTAGCTGATCTTCACAGCACCGGCGACTCCACCATTACAACCAACGCATCAGAGCTTTATTCCACTCGTGTTAACAAATC
>JAODGC010012791.1:44306-75387 GCA_027574925.1 Ecitoglossa quadriceps | reverse complement strand
CATGTCATATGTCAATCCTCATTGCATATAAGTTACTATCTCTCATTGATGTTCTGAATAATTCGAAGCATCCTCAGTAATGTCCTAATATATTAATTGCTAAATCCTTAAAACATCCCTTGCCTAATTCCTTATTAGTCTAAAGTTGCAAAGTATTTCATGAATTTCCTCCGGATTAAACCGTTGAATATACGCTCGTAAACCAATCCTACATGCAGTACCTAGCATGCATCATAAACCTCTAGTGCACTGCTCTCTCCACCCGCGACCGCCCGCGCAAAACAATAAGTAGAGCGCAAGTAATCTACAAGCTATCCACGAGTATATCAGTGGCGCACAGAACACACGTAAAACACGCCTGTACATCCCTTAAAACAAGCTCGGAAGTACACTACACTAAACCATCCCCTTCGGCTGATGAGCGCGGCTTGTTGGCGTGCGGGCGCGATGCGGTTAATGCGAGCGACGTTATCAGAGATTGGCCGGAAAGCGGCGAACGGCGAGCGGCGGCGTTTACGATGCCGCCGCGCGCGCATCCGGCGTATTTAAAACCAACAAGTAATTTCGTAAGTTTATCAAGTTTATCGGTAACACAGACACAGTTGGGATGAGAGGGGATGCCGTGTGGTGAAACTCGAAACATTGAGGAGCAAAGCTTCAAACTAGAGACGGGCCACTAACGTAGGAGGCACCTCGGAACTTGCCTAATGCGAGTGCATAATTACGAATAGTGCATGTGAATATAGATGTGGTTGTGGCGGGCGCTTGCCGGATGATGGGTGAAGACTGAAGGATACTTCAGAATGGTGTATGAAGGCATGATGTATGGCAATGCATGAGATGATACTTGAGCTGTTCGTGAGCGCATTGCAAACTGCTCATTGTGCTTCAAACTTGGAGCTGCCAGCTCCAACATTCAATGTTGGTAGTGTTGACTGCGACTAATTATGACTTAATATCCAGTGTTAATCTTATCCTGTCTGGGGCAAAAATAAAAACATAGTTGAAAATAATTCTACTAATCTGGTATCATACAAGTCCCAGTTAACAGTACTGTATGCTATTCGTTTTGTGGTTGATCATCGACTGTCCGATAGTTTTCAAAACTCGTCAACCATACTCGTGTTATCCACGAGATCACTTCCCAAATCAGCGCATTACAACAGCACAGTTTAAATAAAACCTAGCAATTTGATGTGCTTGTTCAGTTCTACTAGTTAAATACCGCTTTACAGATTTCTGTTTGAAAAAATCTGTGCCCAAGATGATATAGCTCTTTATAACAATATCGCAATAATCCAACTATTATTCTCTCTTGTTATATTATTTTCATTTGAATCTACTTGCATTTGACATTATCGCATTAAACTAACAATCCGCTTACGTGAATATATGCTTGTATAATCATATACCCATTGCACTCTACGAATATGGTATACATAGATCCTGTTGTTTTAAGCATCGAGACCATCATCATCACTTAGTCGCTAATTTCCGTCCAGAGTTTACTCTATAACCCCAGTGTGGTCCCCATACTCATCACTACACAAACATTTAATTTGCATTATCATTGGGGGATTGAAGTAGCTACAAGTATTTAGGTACATAAAGGATTAGGATAAGATTTAAAAGGTACAACCGTATTATAGTTACGTTACAAATAAATTGATGATTAGTGATGATGTTTTGGGAGCAATTTAGACGATCAAAATGACATTTATGGTGGAAAATATTTAAGTCTATGTTCGTTCTATTTCCAGATAATTAAAAAAATTCTAGTACCTTTTAGGAAGTTTGGGGATTGATTTTTAATATTCCTTTTTGAAATCTAATCAAAATTGGCAGATCTCCCTCTTTTTTGCTGTTTCATACTTACATATTTTAAATATTAAAGTTTAAACTCCCTTAAATTTAAATCCAAAACGATGTAAGTCTAGATTTCTTTTTATTCATTTTTCTTCATTCCGTCCGTTTCCTCATTCCGGGTCCCTTCAAGAAGGGCAATTGCAAACCGGGCGCAAACTTGAGCAAAGTTTACGGTTTGCCAACGGCGTAATTCACAGTAATAAAGAAACGACTTCTTTTCGGGCAGTGTTTAATTTATATTCATTTCGGAATTAAGTTTTGCAATTAAATTCTTCGTTTTTCTACTCTTCCACCGGTTCCTTATTTAATTTATTCAACCAAACAAAACGTTGCCACGATTCACATTCATTCAACTTTTTTGCAATTCTGATTCATTGTATCAACATCAATAGTAAATTTCAGCCCGCTTTTAAAATATGCCTGCGCCAACGTGTTGATTGATGTTTTCCGGGTACACACACGACGAAAGCACCCGCTAATGACAGGAACCGGAAGCATGCGCTCGAAGGCAATCGATAAAATTAATTAACCGTAATTGCAGCTAACAATTGCGATGATTAAGTTTACACATTGTTGTCACAACAATGCCGGTTCGCCAATGGGGCACCATCAACGTTCGAGGTAATCCAGCTTGAGGTGAACAAGAGGGTCGAGGGCAGGACCTTCCACACATCAATGTGTTCATTTAGCACTGTCCATTGACCGTTGCACATTCAACAAACACACGGAGGGTATGCGCACAGTGGATTGCTATCGCATTCTGCAATTTCGCACCCGTTACTGATGCATGGATGCGCATCGTGCTTATTGGTCTTCCAGCAAACATAAAGCAATTAATTAAGTCCTAACCTTTCGGGTGTCTTTCTAATAGATTGTATGAGTGTATGACAAGAGGTGTGGGTTTTATTTTCACACATGAATAGCTACGCATTTCGAAGTGAATAGTGATCATGTTTCATTTGATTGCACAACCATTAAACCCTTACATGTTCACGCGCTTCCAGGCAAATTCGTTGCCATTAGTCCTCCCACTTACAGCGCATTAATATCCGATATATATATATATCACCAATTCAAGCTCATTAACTGCGCGTGCTTCATATGAATACATGAATATTATACGCCAAACTCATTTGCTTGCACATTGGCTAGGGTTGTCAAGTGCGTTTGCATGCCGTTTGTTCCGGTGGAGTTTAATAGAAATTACGCATTTGAATTTGATATTTGAGTTTGGAATTTCAAATTGCAAGCACACTGCCAAATGCCAATAGATGAGTAATTCATTGTCGAATATTGCTAATCATTTATTTAAATTGAGGGGTTGTATCACTGGAATTGCAAACAATCGCGGTGGTATTGAGATTGTTGCTTGTGATGACTTTATACAGTTATTGCATAACTCTCCAATAAAATGCATGTCTTTAAATTATCTACTTTCTAGTGCTGAATTAAAGCAATGAGTGTTATCCGCACGGTGACAAAGGATTGACTGGCTGACAATTTCCAGAATTCGTCGCCATTTCACAACCCTCGTCAAATTGCAGCATTGCTAGCATAACTTCAATAAAAGCAGATGCTAAGAAGTGTTGAGGTGGATATATTTGAACATGTTCATGACATCATGAAAATCTGTTTCAAGGAATTGCAATGATTAAAAGTCATTGAAATTCATGTAGATTCAATTCCCTTGTTTCAATGATTTATAATTCCACCATGATCGCTCATAAATTATGACCCGATGAGTGTAATTGACAGTTGACCCCGTGTCACACTCACCTCGGAGGCAAACAAATTGCAAAGTAAGTCGCAATAAATTGTAATTCGTTCCAACGTAGTATAAGCCATAAAAATAGTTAACGCAGCATCAAGGAGTGTACACTTTATCTCCAAGCATCTACTATAAGCATTTAAAAGGAAAAGTAAATTTAAAGATACCCATTTCAATGTAGTGTCCTTCTGTACATCCAATCTCACGTTTGTATTCCACCAGTACCTATGTGTGCAATGCCTGCAAATGTTTAATGTCTGCAGACACATTCATAGCAGACGGGTGTTGGTTGTCTCGTCGGATGTGTCGCAAACGAGGCAATTTATAAAGGAATATAATTCACGTCAAGCAAGATTGATTAACACCGGAGTCTCACCACTATTTTCCTTCCAAAATGTATTTAACGAACAAAACACTCCGACGCCACTCAAAAACGACGCGATAGCGCAATTCCAAACAATTAACGCGTGGAAAAAGTGATTATTGGGAATTGTACTGAAATTAATTATCAAGCGTCAATGTGTCACTTCGGATTGGCATCGTGCTGTGTCATCAAAAAGAAGTGTTGTTGTATAAACGCTTGATGCGAAATGAACCAAAATGCAAATGAACAGAAATGATGGGGTTGGTTGGGGCACCTAACGAGCAAAGATGCTTTGTTGCGAAAGTGTCGCACGTGGCTTGGCGTGTATTTAATTAAACGCACATTTTACGCCGCATCGCACAATTATAATTAATATTTCGCATCGCGCTTCAAAGGAAGCCATGTCGACGAAGGCGTCATTACCAAACGCAACGCACATGATAACCTCAAATGAAAAGCAGTGAGCAGAGTGAGATGCAAATGGTCACCACATATCCCCTAGACTGTCAGCGTCAGTCACAATTGTGGTTACATCTCTGTCAAAAAACTAGAATATGAGAAACATCCTAAAATAAGCGCCAATTAAACTGTTGATCGCGCCTGAGCGATAAATGGATCAAAATCCCATGTTGCTAATTAACAATTAAGTCTGAGTACAATGCAAGGCCGCACAAAGCAGTACTAAAATCGATAATCGAATAAACACGCAAAAAATAGCGAAACAAGGCAGACGATTTCCGGGCGTCGACGTTGGTTTTATTCAGGACTCGTTACATTTTATTCGTTGCAGCAACCAAGCGTCGATACAGCTTTGCAGTGGGGTCGTTTAAAGGTTTTCGAAATGGATAACAATGAGAACACAAAGCGGAAAATCCTGCAAAATACTTTCATTCGGGAAATTAATTCACTACTAGGCATTGGCAGACAAACAAATGCATCAAAAGATTCTTATGCAAACAATGTTGTAGCAAGTATTTTACTGCTTAAGCAGGGATACATGAAATTTAAAATATGCCATAATACCCGCCTCGTTGTGACTTATTACAATGAAAATTTAATTGCACCACTTATGGCTTGTTTCGAGTATGTAACGATGTATTAACAACGATAGCAAGAACTGCTCGGAGGTATTGTGATTTTGTACAAGGCCCTCGACAAAAACGGCTGACAAGCTGCCTAAAAGCAGAGGGTGTGTATCCTGCGGCAGAAGGAAACAAAACCAACCACTGAGTCTGGATGCCACTTGTTTTATGTGGCGCATCGCTTTTCCGCGCTACTTTCGCGCATAGAAATTTCTTCGCAGCAAAAACCTTAAACATCTGTAAAGTTCTATTATGGTCGCGAGCGCAAGAAAACGCGAGGCATTGCGGGAATGCATGCAGACGGCGCAAATGGGCCAGCGGCAGGAGACGGCAAAGAGCACACACAATGATGCTCTTGCCGCCGCATTGTATTGCCTAAGCGCGTGGTGCGGCAATAACGGCAATTAAAGCCCATCGTAAGTAAGCTGTTTGGCTTTTGCCCTGGAACGGGTGGGGTGATAGCGAACAATTCAACTACCCTGCATGCCAAAACAACATGCCCAAAACTTTGCATAAACGTGTCTCTTGTAGGGTAATAATATCAGACACTAACAATTAAAACTATTAAAAGCGTTTTGGACTTGTTTTTATGAAATTGAATAAAACGCGCATTATAATATCATAGACATTAATGCTAAATGGCAAGTAGAAAATTGAAACAACAAAATATTATCACTGCATCATTTCATTTGATGTAGAAGCTCTGAAATTAATTTTTGAAAACTTGGCGATGCAGCTACAGTGACGATGTCTATACAATCGCTAAAAGCTTCCGGTGACCACCCCCTAAATTGCAGAAAATAAAATGCAATGTAGCATACCACTTTAAAACCGTAATTAAATCGCAACTATTCAACAACTTAACCAAAAAAAAAATTGGAATTGAAATATTATTTGCTTATAATTTTCCTTAAATATACTGAATTAAAATATTAAAAATAATCCAAATTAAATATTTTCTTTATACTTGAACCTTTCCCACTTTCATCATTTTCATTTGTGGAATTAGATTAATCACCAGGACTTACCTATAACAAACAAGAAAACATAATTAATAATCAACTCCCAACTGAAAATAAATGATTGCATTCATAATACGCTTATAGAATAAATATGTAAACAATAATATAAATGTCATTTAAAAATGCCCCCAACATTAATTCCTGAGTCCCATAGGGTAAGATCATTTTTATATGAATTGTCACTTTAAAAACCATGTTGATGGCATACATCTTTAACAGAACACCAATTAAAAACATTGCTGATCACATCGTTTGTCATTGTACATAGATAATGACTCTGGAGCATGCACCACTTTGCAAAACACACAAGATAAGAATCACAAAGAATAGTACAACTGAAAACTGTGTCCACATTCTCCAACCTTTTACTCCACTTGAACATAACCATTAATTTGTACTTGTCAAGAGGTCACTGCTGATGTAAGAATTTTCTAGTAGAAATAATCTGATTATGACTTTAATTAAATATGAATATTTACAACCTAGTTTGAACATTAAGAAGTGCACAGAATAATTAATATAAAAAAACTATCTAATCAAAGTGGTAAATTATGGCCACGACATGGTATATTTATGTGAGTATCCAGTTCATCTACGATAGAAATATTGAAATTTGAATAGAACATGTATCGCATTAATCAGTAACGCTTTGCATGCATTTATAAGGAAGATGCATTTATTAAGCTGCTAATGAAGCAATTGACTTATATTATAGTGCACTCACTTACAAGCGGCTTTATTCAGTGCTAAGCAAAGAACGGATGACGAAAGAAGTTATCCGCTATTTAGACCTGCTTTGTATGCGAGTGCGCTCGAATTGCGCGCGTTAAGTGCGCGTAAAAGCGCAAATTAAATAATTATGTTAATTAGGACGCGCGTGTGCGCGAGCGGGAGTTGGCAGGTTTATTAAGAAGTCAAGTGCCAGCAAAAACAAACAGAAGTAAGAATGAAGTATACTCGAGGAAATGCGATGAAAAGTATAACAAATTAATTAAAACTGACTCACGAAATATGCTTTGTGAAGAAAATAATAAGAAGAAGTAATTATTGATTAATTTCAGCGCTATCAAATTACATGTTGTTTATAACATTTTATAGTTTTGCATCTTTGGTAATATATACTGCTACAACATCTTAACATGTATGCTTTACAATTGCAACAAACTAATGTTTAATATATTGAACTTTTACGTGAGTTTAGTTTATTTATTTCTAAATATAAAATTGCCATATTTAATTATCTGAATGACAATATTCCGGTTCTGGTTAGCTTGGATTGTCCACTATATGCAAAAATTATTTCAAAATTAATTTAAAATAGATTCTATTTTTAATTCCCACTTGCAGTTAAATTGCTGCGTTGCATTTGCTTAATTATATATATTATTATCTCAACGTGGCATTTACTGATTTACTCACTGATTTCACTGTAAATCGATGAGTTGCAAAATCTTACAGTGACAGTTCCATTCAAAGAAAATGCACCATCAGACAGAATTACCTTAGTAATAAGACTGAAGTTGAGATGCAAATCTGAATAATAGATCAATTAAATAATAACGATCCAAGTGTGTACCTATCTCTGTTCAAAACTCATTGATTTTGACTTTAGTAAGTATAGAGAGAACTATCAACAACTGATTTATGACAAGTAAATCGCGGCTAAACGCAACCTTGTAGACTTTATATTGTGATAAAAGAGAGATATTGCATTGTAATTCGAAATGTCAGTGATTTTGCACTTTGGTGAGGTATGTGACTGCTATGAATGAATATATCATCAATAATCTCGGATTAGTTACTAAAAGATGTATTTTCATCGCGGCGCAAATCAAATATTTTGTTGAATTTCTTCCAAAGTATTTGGCATGAGTTTAATGATGATACTCAAAGTCAAATTGACTTTAATTAACAAGTTGTTATAAGCCATATCAACTCAAATTAAATTATTGACATTTCAGCATAAAGCAGTCAAGTTAAAATATATTTTAGGTTGTTTAACATTGTGAATTGCTGCCAGCCATTCAACTATGCGTGTTGCGTTCATGTAAATGTTAATTAAAATGTCAATTGCGTTTCTTGTAGTTGCTTCGTATTACATTTTGTATATCCTAAACAAGAAAGTAGTTGAAACTTAGTAGTTAAAGTCACGTAAATTCGTTCCACAAAGAAACTATATTCTTCATTCCGACACAGGTCGCAGCCATTTAGTCAAATAAGTATTAAATAGAGGTAAAACTATAAATGAATTCTCTTGGATTGGAAAATAGTTTTGTGTGATTTAGTTCAATTAGTTTGAATTGAATTCTGTGTGACTTTTCACTATCATATTGTTGAAAGAGTTCCAATACCAGCACACATTTTATTCTACGCCAATGGTATAGTCGACCCACAGCGGGTTAAATTAACTGCACATAAATGAATGTAAATGTTTCATTAGATTTAAATAATACACGCTCATATATTTCTTTTGATATTGCGAGTGCGCTCGGCGTACTCAGCGCACTTTATATTCAGCGCTTTCATAAGAATTAAGTGTACCATGCAATTGTGAGCTGTATTGTACGATATATTGGGGTTGAAAAATTTGCAATGGGGTGTTTTAAGTTAATTACCTAGTTTAAGAGGAACGATAAAATTAATTTATTGCTAAAGATATGTTTTTGTTGCGCACTGATTGGTGCACGGATAATTATCAGTTAGAATTGATGAGTTTGATTTTAAACCATCTATTTTCATCTGATAAAAAAATTTCAAGTGTCTCAAATTATAATAAATGTAAGTAGATGCAGAGTGACATGAATTTCACTTGACTTGAATCGGTAATTAGAACGTAGACATAATTGAATATTTCAATGCTATATTAAATTTGTTTTAATTGTTGGAAAGTAGAAATACAGGTTAACTGATGTTTTAAGTTATTCTACAACATTAAACTATCTTGTAACATTAAGAATTCTATTATCTATTGATCTATTAATTAAAAAATATATCCCTAAGATAATTACTAAGAGTAAAAATTTTTTTTACTCTGTAATAATCCAAAAATTGATAAATGTTGTAATACTAATGAGCTAAGTTAATTTTCATATGTGTAATATTACTTTATAAATCTGTCAATTGCTTTGGTTCTTTCTGTAGGGATATTTTCTCTAAATTGAAGCAACTTCTTAGTGAAAGTAGCAAAATTGTTATTTTGCAATATTAAGAGATAATATCTACCAAAGGTATAAAATGATGTTTGTAAAGAATACAACCCAGTATTGCATCAATTTAAAAAAAAAAAATCTTTTATTAAATTGATCCCGCAAAATTGCTTTACCTCAATACTATGCATTCCCCGTTTGTGTCACAATCAATTTTCCTTACACTCATCACAGAACGATGTTGTAATGATAAAACAAATGCCGTCGTCTATTTTATCCCTATTTCATATTCAATTCCAACCGTGCCTTGATTACCCGAGTGCATTTAGCTTTCAGCAAAAAGCCGGTTTAAAGTATTGCAAAACATCAAAAGACATATCTCACTTTACTTACACCCCGTTACGACAGCTCACTTTCCTGATGTTTTGTTGCATGCTTATTTCGTGCATGCATGCACTGCAGTTGTGCGCGGTCCGATTAAGTGTTAAAATTGTGCGAAAAGGGCACAGCGCCCATAGTAAGCTGCATTCGTCGACTTCACAATTTACTTATATGTTACTGATATGTACATGGCAGCACGAGCGGTACAATTTACAATTTACTGACGCTCTGCATTTGCGCCATAGTTTTACTTGCATTCTAGTTTATTTGCTAGTTTTACAACTTTACTAGCGCTACGAAATGCTAAGTGCGACTATGACAAAATTAATTTAGCAGCATCGGCGAATGGGAGATAAACGGCTGTAAATGTTGTGCATACGCAACAAAGATAAAATCTAATCAGTGGAAAATTAGTTGAGTGGCTTTTTTGGGACAACATTCTGTACTTATATAACGAAGACATACAGGATGAAATTGAAATATTAAATGTACAGATGCATTTTGTTCATTTGATTTCAATTGTAGGCTTGGAATTCCTAAGATGAAATATAGACTACGTAAGCTGTGTAAGTAAGTCAATTAGACGCAATATTGTGATCGGTGTCATCTTTGGAATCTATGATTTATGATATATTTCTTAACGATATTAAGAGAAATTAATTATGATTGCACAATATTAGCAACAACATTAAAAACCTAGCCGTGATTAACTAGTTTTAAGTGACGAAATTAAATGAATTTATTACCCAAATCAGATATTTATGACCATCAAATGTAACCACCAAGTGTTCAAAACTATTTTCCAAACAAACATAAAATATAGGTATATCATGCACATTCCATTTGCATAACACTAGAAATTATTACACACCAACTGGGCGCCGAATAAAATATAAGCAAAAGCGCGTAAACTGGAAATTCAAGTTTGACGCGGGCTTTATTGGAGTTTTATGTATATTTATTTGGTATAAAAATATATGAGCAGGAGCGCGACGCGCGGCGACAATAACTTGCAGACTCGCTGACTTCAAGACATTTTAAGACCGTCAAGGATGCAGCGCAGGCGACAGGCTCAAATGCATTTTTGAAAGAAGGAATAATAAATTACACAGTGCGCCCACGAATGCCGAATGATACCTACCGATACGATCGCAATACGATGCCAATCATGAGATCAATAAAAATCAAATAAAGCATTGAATTCTTTCCCGCTTCCGACATCGAGAATGAAATGTACCTTAAAATATAGTATAAAATTTAGCTTGTGATTATGTTTTTTTCGTAACGTTTTTAAAAATAGATGTGAAAAGTTAACTAGTTAAGGAGGAATTAACACCTAGAAAGGGAACGAAGATGTCGATTTGAGAGAGTGGGAACGAGATAGACTGAGTGGAACTGAGTGGAACTGAGTTGGAACCATGTGTCCCGGAACACTCGAGTCCCGACGGTAAACTCACACTTAGCTGCCAGATGTGTGCGTACTGCATAGAAGAAATTAATTACAAAACTTCCATAGTTTATTATATTGGAATATTGTATAGAATAATATTTGAAGATCAACTTTACTTCTGAATTTAATCTTCCCTATCGACCTATTGGTGGTAAAATATGAAAATTCAACATAATCTAATACGTTTGTTGCACTTTAACAATTACTTTAGATAATCCCATTGAAATTTTCATAGAGTAGAACGTAAATACAATAAAATTTGAGATTATTCCGGAATCACATTGAAATCATTTCTGAATAATAAATATCGTAATGTGATTATTGTTGATCGTGTAAGTTATGCAATTCAATTTCCGTGCGTACTCGCTTTTTGTGGGCACTGCGTGACTATGAATAGTGCGTCCTAGCCGCGGAAAATTTAATCCAATGTTGAACGTCGAGCAGGGATGATTAATTTATTGCGTATATTCGATGCGCGGATGATTAAAAACGGATTTTTACAGTGAGCGTAGCGTGTCCCGGAAGTCAGCCAACACAATGATCAGCATCAACAGAAATGAATGCACCATTCGTTAAACTATCCAAACAACTGATACCTGCTAGGCAGCTAAAAAATATACACATCCGTATTTTTTTTCTCTCAAAGTTGACATTTTCAATGAATTACGAGTTTGCCAACTGCACACCAAACAAAAGTCAGCCAGAATGTGAAAAAATATTGCCACCGAGGGGATGCAGTTGTAATAAATTTGATTTATCAAATATTGATGATTTTTATACCGTGTGCTGAGGAATCAAAGTGAAGGAAATCAAATTCATAATGCATTGTGCAACGTACAGGGATAGTTGGCGTATTAATGTGCGGAAAACTGCAATATTTTTGGCATGAACCCAATTTGCTTTTAATTTGATTCCTGCCCCATTTTAATAATTCGCAACATAATCAACTTGTGCAATAATTAATAACGCGGGTAGCACCGCTCGGTTATGCACGCGTTGGAAAATTGAAAACAGCGCAATGGATAATGGAAACTAAATGCGCAATATTGCGCCAGTGCCCACCACACTAATCATCTCCACGCCTGCAAGCAATGTTTATTTTGGAGATTTTTAATCAAGTGAAATTATTTTAAACACCAATTAAAATCCGGCACGCCTCGCGCATTTCCTACGAAAAGTTTTGCGCTCAAATCGCTTCTTAAAACAAATGCGTTATGCCATATAGGTCCCAAACATTTTTCTGCATTCTCTGCAGTATATAAAAATTTGCATGATCCATGCATGCGCGCAAAGTTTGCAACAAAAACATACGAGGTGACGAAATTTCACGCCTCGCCACTCTGATAAAATCAACAGCGCTCTATGAATAAAGCATGAAAGCATTAAAATAAATTTTGGGGTAAATATTCCGAGTGGTGGCAGCGCTCTGGCCCGATTAATAAATGAGCAAACTGCGAAGTGGATGCGTTTTATATTTGTTTAATGAGTGTCGTGCCGGGTTGGGTCGAGGCGCGATTGTAAAGTTGTGCAATTGCGGGTTGGAGAGGATGTGTAGGGTCGCTCATTGTACCCCAGCGACAATATGCTCGTATCGAGTGGGGTATAATAGTAGATAATGGTGGACGATGCAATCAAAGTTGAGCGGATAGTAACCCAATGGTGAAATTGTTCGAAGTGGTAATAAAAGCAAAAATACAAAAAGCCACATGTCAGGCCTATAAAATTCGTAAATAACCCTTGTTAAATAGTAATTGAAATGTGACTATTTAAAATGCCTACCTTACTTAATATTTCAAATAGAAACTTAGTCCAGCAACCACACTTGATACATCAGAATTACTAAGATCGACGACCCAATTAGAAAAGCATGTCCCCATTGCAACGTGAGTTAGAGAACAGCGGCAACACTCCACTCACTACCTTTCTCTCTCTCACCCGGCTACTACCTTTATGTGGAGTTCTTATTCTTTTCATTTTCAAACTTAAATAAAAGCAACTTCCATTGGCAAATATTAAATTATTGTTGTTTGAAAATGATCGAATTGATATGCTGTTGAAGGTTGTTATGCAAAACGTCACAGGCAATTAATTTTTGTTAGATAACGCATATTTGTCAGTATGTCTGCGTTTATTCAGTATTTTTCAGAGCACTGATAGAAATAGAAGGTTGTGACATGAAGCCAAAGAGAAAATCGAACATGGTGCTTTCGATGGCATCCAACAATGTATAATAAGACACCCGACAGCAGAAAACAGATGAGACCAGATGTATTCGATAGATACGACGCATAATCGCGCCGTGTTGCACAATATACGACGTGCGACATTTTAATATACAAGGTCTTATAGTAAAAAACCAAAGAGACAGCATATTTTATCACCATGGATAAATCCAATTAATCTGTACGATGCTCAGCCCAAAATATAATTAACATCGGCTATTTTTGTTTTATTTCTAAGTACAAGAATGGTTTCATGTTGGTTTAAATTTTGCACATCACTTTGTATCTATGTGTCACCTATAATGTACAATACTGCTGCTGTTCTTCTCTCCAGGTTGTCGTGCTGCTACAGCAATCCCTGCTCGAACCCTTCTGGGGTATGAGAGCAGCCGTGTGTGGGGGCGGCTGATGGTTCCCATGCACTTTAAACGGCGAGTGACAGACGCGAGAATCAATTTCGCATCGTCAATCAGGCTGGGGTACCCGCCACCGAACGTATGTTATTGAAACCGCCTGCGTCGTCGTCGCGTTCCACGCATTTAACAAGACCTGCGGTAAGCGGCAGACTCCCTCCGAGAAACTGCCAACACCGCGCTATCCGAAATGAATGAACACCTCGTCGAGATGATGCGAATTGCAACCACTAATCCAAAAACCACAGCAGTAATAGTTTAACAGATATTTTGGGTACTTAATTTAATTTCCAAATGAAATTCAAACCTATTCTAACTCAAACAAATTGCAATTGTTTAAAAAAAATTGCCCTACGCAACAACTCCTTCTTTAACTTCATGCTTTTCCCCACGTTTTCTAGTAGTTTATTTTCTTGAAGTAAAACTAGTTTTACGATCGTAGCTGGAAAATTCCTGCGTTGAAGCATGCGGATTCCGGATATAATAGTTTTAATTGCTCTTCGTAACGCGCGAGTTTTACGAAGCAACGGCGGAAACAGTCCCCGTAAATTTTTAATTGATCCGATAATTTCCAACGTTTTTAAACCCAGTCAATTTTCCGTTCGCCCGCCTAACTACAAGAAAATAATGTAATTAACAATAATCGAGCATACTCACCAAGTTCGAACAGAAATTCCACCAGTTGAGGACTTGTGTCCCCATAAAAAACACCATCATGGGACTTTTATGAGCTTATAGATTTTATTGTTAATTAGAAATTTTACTAATACCCAGATTATGGTAGCGTCTACCTTGTTCGTTGTGTGCCAAGCGGTGCGGTGGTTACTAATGATAAAGCGCTTAATAACGTAATTAATCAAAGCCCTATGCATATCGCGCAAAGTACTGGGAATATCAACGTTTTAATATGCTCTATTCTGTGGAATCGTAAATTCTATAAATAAAAAGCTTTTAATTAAATATAATTCTAAAACAATGCGTGCTCTACAATTCAACATCTGTCAACGTTCAATATAAATTGAGCAGAAACAATACAAGTTTAATCGTTTCAGTACAAACTTTCTTGGTGTACGTATGAAGGCCAATCTGAAGAAAAGACCAATTTACATATTTTCAATACAACTTTGAAATAAATTGCTTCTTAGAAATTCTGGTTTTACTAAACTACTATTGTACTACTATTTCATTTATCTAAATTATATTGTTAACGATGAAGTAATCATCTTATCAATTTTTGATGAGTCGTAATACTTGAAATGGAAGTAAATCAATTTGAATTAGTCCCATCTTCTATTATATAATACGCTTTAGTAAATTGTGATTCTTGCTTTGCGATAGCGTCCATCAGGGCTATTTGTCCCAGTTCCCAACCACTTGCGTTACCTTGAATCCAGGGTTCAATCACATGCAAGGGAGCGGTGGAACGCAATAATACAAAGTAAACCTTTAAACCTCCATGATGTATTGTCGAGATTAATCTTTAATCATTCCTCTTTTCTCATCGCATTTCTGCTTCTTCCGTAGTGTTCACCGCGCGGAGCGGTTTGCGTTTTGTGCCTCCTGGGTTTTTCGGTTTTCCAATCGCTAGTGCACACCGGAGTAAATCATCGATCCGATGGATGGCATCCCCATGAATGTGGTTTTCAAGCGCAATCGTACTGCATACAACACATAACACGTACTCATTGACGTGTTCTCAGGTTATTCATGACTCGTTCAAGACCAGAAAGAATTTCACTTATTTATATCACACTGGGTTAGGAAAAATTCATATCAAATTGTATGGTTGTAAAAAGATTGCTTCGTTCATCTAAAGGTAATTAATGAAGATAAGAATACCTATTTAGAATTTAGGTCTAGATTCCTATGAATTATATCAATAAATAACTTATTTTTAGTATTTTATGTATGAACGATATAAAAGCAATGAGATTCAGATTGCATTGATTGCAT
The DNA here is from genome assembly GCA_027574925.1 of Ecitoglossa quadriceps. NCBI lineage: Eukaryota > Metazoa > Arthropoda > Insecta > Coleoptera > Staphylinidae > Ecitoglossa > Ecitoglossa quadriceps. The sequence goes on along the minus strand of JAODGC010012791.1, from coordinate 59,720 downwards.
ATTCTGCCGACTCATTAAAGTATTCATCGGCTCATCAATTGACTATTGACTATATCTAGGTATCTACAGATACATGCATAGCCTAGCTAAATTACGGCCTGACAGAAATTATACCAACTCATCATGAGCTATTGCAATAAAGTAGGTTGAGTAAACCGCAACATAAGAAATTCCAAGTGAAGAAAATGTTTTGCTTCCGCCCTGGAATGTCACTGGAATGAAAAAGCTGCAACACGTCGCGCACGTTTGTCGAGATGCGTGCCAGATTAAAAATCAATTCATTGATCATTTGGACACATCGCGCGTGATCTGAATGTTCCAATGAAATCCTAACCTCTTCAACCGCTGCCAAAAATTACAACATCATGATTTAGAAGCATATGTATAAATTACAAGAGGTCAATTTGCCAAGTTTTCAACAATGGTGGTTATTATAATTGTCTGGTTTTAACTAGTAAGCAACTCTTGGCCGATAAGTTAGCCGCGTGCTTTATTTATTATCAAACGTGTCGGAAACTGCGCCTTCCCGAGAATATCCGTCATCCAAATACTCCGGCTACTAGTTGCTTACCATTCGCGGTCTGCAGGCGAGTCGTTTCGATTAATTGCAAATCGACTCATCCTTATCCCACCTGCAGATGTTTTCCTCACAACCAGACTAATATCAGTGCATCTCGCAGTGCATTGTTGTAGCTGGAAGCAGGGGTCATCAAAGGTTGTTATTTCCAATTTACTAACATTTCCAATTAGAGGCAACAAGATAGAATGAGACCCAGCCAGCGTCTGCCTGGCCGTCGTAATTTCTAATTTGTAATTTCCAATCCGAATTTGTAATTTAGAGCGCTTCAATTGCAAATGGCGCATTTCCAATTTGATCACCAGCGCCAGATTTTGATGTTTTCGAGGTCCTAGGACCTAGGGTATCTATGGCAGATGAGGTATTTACAAGCGACTAGGAAGATACGCTGTATTAGGATGCGTATACATTTTAATCGTTTGTATAAGCATTGAAGTATTAGGCTATGGAGCACAAGGCAATAGGAAATATGGGTAATATTGGCACACTGCTGCTGCTGCTGCTGCTACTAGTAGTTTCAATCTGTTCTCATCTGCCTGCTCCCAACTATCGAGAAAGGGGGCACTAAAAGCACAAAACCAATAACGTCCAAACTGTCTCAAAACTTTGCCAACGGCATTTGCTGGGTTGGGATTGTGCCTTTATGGGCGAACATATTGTTATGGAGCAAATAGAATATGTAGAATATAACCTTGTTTGAGAGCCATAAATTCATAGAAGAAAAATATTGTCGTATAGAAGAAGGTCAATTGATTGCATTATAATTGCATATGATACAATATAAAGCAAGATCATACCCTCGTTTGTTTGAGTACTATAAATTTGTATTTTGAAAACAAAAATAAGCAATCAAAATTTTTTATTATTGCATTTTCTATATTATCATTTTTAAAATAAATTAATCCTTTATGTATTCAATGTTAAGCCACTAATTTCCCATTTCATGATAAATTTTTAACTCATTTTCCTTTCTTACTTTGTAAGTTAAACACTAACTTTGCAATAATATATTACTCAATTTAGATTAAAGTATTCCTATATCCCCAATCAAAATTCTATTCCACCTCATTTTCTAAACATGTACACTTTTCTTCCCTTTCATTATAAATTTCACTATTCTACTATCTTCCAAAAATTATTTTCGTATCTCCCTCCACACAAAAACCCTTTTTTCTTCAAGATTTCCTCTTCAAAGTATAATGCCAACCTAGCATTCTAAAGCTTCTATTTTTGATCTTATATGGAAGCCATATGAAAAATTCATAATCTGCAATCTTTGGCAAAACAATCTGTATGTTAAACGCGCACTGTGCTCTTCGCGAACAAATGCATTGATACCAGTTCAGGACGCTCTAGGCCCAACCGCCTTTTATAAAACCCTAACCTATATTATCCTGCGTCGAGGTGGCTGGAAGCGAGAACATATTACGATCACTGCAATCGTTGGGGATGTCTGCGGCGCGCACGTTTTGGCCCAGATACGTGTCCTGCTCAAATTTTCCGCAGCAGACAAGGAAATAGCAGGCGTAAAGAAGACTATAGCTAGAAAATGGGAGGAAGATAGAAAATGTTATACGGGGCAAAGATGCCAACGATTTCTTTTTTCGGTTTGCGCTATCGCCTTACATTCCGGCGTGTGGGCGAGGTTGAGATTTTTCCGCCGGAAAGCAAAGGGCGATATCTGCATGTATATCGTAGTGGTCCTGTGGTCTGTATACTCGACAATGATGTGCACTCGCAAGAATGTCTAGAGGAGACATTTTCCTCAAGAGCATTTCATTCTTGTACAAATAGGAAAATAGTGCTGCCGCTACAATTTTTTTTAAATCAAATCATAAAATTTAGAAAATTGCTGAATAAACACATTTTCTTATATATCAGTCTTTTATTGTCAGAACTAAGAAAACACCATAGAGGGGGAAAAAAAATCACAGAAAATACTATAGTAGTGAATTATTCTGAAACAAGATAGGGAAAGTTATGTTTTCAAAGCCCCTAATCTGTTCTAAATTACACTGAAATAAGTTGTGGATTTGCATTTTTCGTAACAATCCCTGATTGCATAGGGCGTGTCTTTAAGTCTGAGTCATGATTGAGCAATCGGCACTAATGCGAAAAACGAGTTTACCTATTTTCCCAGCGTCATATCGTAAACACAAATCACCTCACAAGGCTTTTCCTGGTTCCTGATGCAAATGTCTATTGAAAACACCTTCAACATCATAAGTTACTCTATTACATTTATTGGGAGTATTTTATACCACATGTTTCTAAAACCTCAAGAAAAACCTTCTAAGTGGAGGTAATATTTCTTTTACACTTATATTTATATTGTTGTCCAACCTCTAGTCCAATTTCCCTCCTGATAAAACCCGTCGAAACCATGCATAACACGTTTTGACAGATTCCAACATTAGCTCGCCAGATCAGTCAAGATAAGCGGCTTTCCACCTGGCGCCGCCGCCGCCGCCGTGTTCCTTCGGCAGGCACGCACGCAATCTGATAACACCTACACTTAAGGCAAGAGAATGCGGAATGCCACCACCACCCTGAAACTACCTCCCAATGGCGAGCAATGGACTAATAATTCAGCTTTAAAGTAAAATTATGATGACTGCTAATGTGCCTTCTGCGAGCCCACACCCAGACTAAATTGCAAAATCCAAGGAATGCCCGAGACCAAGACAGGTAACTTCCGGTTTATATCATGAGGCAATTTCTGGCATTCGCGCTCGTTGGATATAAACGAAGATGACACCGCGAAGAACCAACATTACTTCAATATTTTATCACTGCACGGAATGCGGCATAAATTCTGTGCAGACGTTGTTTACGTGTTTTGATTAAATAATTCAGCGTCGAATAAATCAAAACAAATAAATCCTTGGTGAAAAACTGCACAATGCTAAATTCCACCTTTGAAACTTTGCGTGATTCAAGAGGAAAACGCGATTTCCCAAAGTGGTATCTCACAAATACGCGCCAGAAATCGTCTTTTTGTTTTCTTTAAATACGTTTAAGAGTGTAGGTATTGTCATAAAACGACAAAAATGTTGAGAATAAAAGAAATTAGAAATTGTCTTCAAGTGAGTTCTTTCTTTAGGAAAACTGGAAGGATTGTCAGGAGAAAGCTCAAGTTAAAAGCGAGTTTTAGCCCTTTTTTTATCGCTCTCGCCTCACCGCAGAGACGGCGTCCGTTCATGAATATATATGACGAATTTCTGCGGGTAATAAATTACAATAAAATATTTTCCTCACATTCCACTTTATTTTACAACCCGCGCGAGAGGTTGAGCAAAATTGCGCTGAAAAAAGCACAGCGATGAATGCAAGAAATGGTCAAAAGAAACAAAGCATTGAAATAAAAAGCATACAATAAAATGAAATATTTTCTGGAAATCCTTTAAATTTATTTAAATTAAATACTCCATGCCAATGTTACTGAAATTCTTTTAGCATTTTCTGTGTCAATATTCAAGTCAAAGTAAGAATGCGATTAAAAGATGATCATCCAAATACTTTTGTGTGTGGTATCTTTAAACATTGGCTTTTCTTCTATTCTATGACAACAAAGGCAAGAAATCTAATTATTCCTAGTAAGAAACGCTGCGCCCAGAAAGATGAATGTAACTAACAAATTTATAAAATCGTTTCTTCTTCCATTTCGTTTGATTTAGGAAATTCCTGCTGCAAAGTCATCCCACATTAAGTTGGTATAAATAATTTGCCTAATTTAATTTAACGTAAGCAAAAAAAATTCAGCATGAAATAAAATTTTAACTAACAAGCAAAGTAATGTAATTTACAAAAAAAAAGACTATGCGGGCCATAAATATATCCCAGTAATGTTTAACAAAACGTCTTTGTATTCACATTGTTGTGAAAATTAGCTATTAAGTGCCAGGGAGGAAATTTTTTATACTTCCGCAGGAGAAACTCTTTTCTGCTTTAACTACGCAGTAAAGTAAAAGTACTGCTATTATATAATGAGAATACTATCGACTTGACTGAAAATTTAATCAAAAGTCCAATATACTAGATAAGCTTGATAAAATCCAAACCGTTTTCTAACCCTCATTAATCTAACAGATAAAGGTAGTGCTTATACTTGATAGTTAATGACTCGAAAGCTTTTAGATAGAGACTAGAAAATGTAACGTGAGTGCAAGGTGCACGCGTTTGTGTACGGCTGGACATTAATAATTCCCTGGGAGAATGCAAGAGAGCACACATAGATGATGATGATGATGGGTAATACTTGTCGGATGTCGTTTGGTGACCACAAGTAATATTCTCCTGCAAATCCCAACTTTGTAGAGTAGGATGATTACATTGCAGATGTGGAAATCAAATGACAACTTGCCACATAAAGGGATGCAACGCATTTTAAGGTAGTTCATTCATTTCGTTTTACTAGATATCTTTATGAACGCGGTGCCTGCAAAATAGTCCATGTCAAAGATAATTTATCTTAAAAGGTCCTTGGCATCTTAAAAATATAGATAGACCATAAAAGCAACAAAATTAATGTCCTGCGCTAGGAAGACATCCCCTATATACCAATAATACAGAGACTCTATTAGTTTAACATTACCTGAGTATTGTAATTAAAGATACTAGCTCTGTCTATTTATTACCCCCACTACTTTCTTTAATTCACAAATCCCAAAATTTGGAACTGAATATTTTTAAGGTTGTGTTCCAGGCCGTTGACAATAGCAAGATGGTATAGAAAACAAAGTAATGTAATAATAAGGTGAAGAAGCTTGCAAGAAGCGGTTATCATTCATACTTATGAGCTTACGGTGAGCGCCGCAGTGTTTATATTCATCAACCCCACACCTTGGAAAAAATGCGCAGCAACAAAGGAGGTGGTGGCGCGCCCTTACCGCGTATTTGCTCGCGTCAACCACCACCGCATCAAAATAATGCGCATCACGCCGGTGATATTTATAATCTGGCCGAGTTCAATTTTTCATCCGGCAATGTGACCCGACTACCGGAGTTAAGTTTAGCAGGAAAAAATCTTATTTTTTCAAATTAGGCGGATAAGCAAAAAGAGATTGAATCGGATTGAAATTAATTATCAAAAAGCAAAAATTTAATATAATAAAATAAATTTTAAAACAAGACGTCGAATTGGAATTATTGGAAAATAAACGGTTGTGAAATGTCGATGAAGTATACTTTACTACTTAATGGTGCTGGATAAACGCATACCGTAAAACAAGTTGTTCGTTTAGTTGCGTTGATTAACTAATAGTAGACGGCTAGATTAGTTGTAGATGTGCTACAATAGAACGTGCTTACTGTAGCATCTCATCTTCCGGTCACGCCATATGTTAACTGTCAAGAAATAATATGCGATCTGAGAATTGTGAGTGACAGGAGCAGAGGTACCTACTGATTTCAGATTTACAGTGGTAAGGCATAACTTTTGAGCAAATAGAAGGAATCTATCTCAAATAAAAACCAAGAACAAAAATCCTGCCTATACTGCGTTTGATAGATTTTTAAACCAATAACATTTTGAGGAATAAAATAAAGTATCTTTATAGTTTATTTCTACAACCTGATTTTCTCTTTCGAAGTGTACATCAATTTAAACCAATAAATTAATGTAATACTCAATAAATTAAATTGATTTGAAAAGATTACATGCAGTAAAACAGCGTATTATAAGAAATACCGTAAAATTTATCGCAAAGCTCGCAAATGCCTACATCAAAGGCAATAAATTCAAAAATAAATGAATGAATCGAATCGTAAATTGATTATCCTAACCTCACTAATCAATGAAGCAGAATAATTGTCTGCATTAATTAAATCCAAGGTGTGGGGAGCACATAATAAACCCTACCTCAACATTATAGATCAACTGACTTATATCTCAGCTGACTTGTATCAACAATCCTAAAAAATTCATCAGCATTTTATTGCCATACATTCCGTGGCATTAAAAGAGATTGCGCAAATTTAACAAGCTATTGTTTTACATTTACAATTCCTCAAAGCAGCCGATGGCAAATCCTCTGGATTTTCCCAATGCCAAGCAAACTAAACAATTTGTAAACAAATGTTCTTTCTGTCAACCTTGGCACTCAGTCATAATGCCATGATTAAAGTGGTACAAAGTGAATATGCAGCAACCTATTATTAGCGCTAGATTTACCGCATTTGTATGCTAATTAGTTAATAGTAGCACAGATAGTACTATTATTAATAATTGTAGTTGCGTAACATATTGCACAATGCATATGCTATCCGCTCACCTCATTATTTCAGTCTCTCGCTCTTTGGAAATGTGAAGGAAAACTTACCTAGAACAAAAGAAATCAATATAAGTAGACATTCATTATCTCTTGCTTAAAAATATTCCTAACAAAGGTCTCAAAATAAATTCATAAACTACTGACTAAAATATTCGTAGTAAACCATTTACGGACAGAATATTTTATATATAGAATCACATGACGCAATAAAATGGAATCAATACTCTTCATATGACTATTCACACGACAAAAATACCCCCAGCTTCTTGTCATTATCAATTTACACAGCATACTACCTTCAATCACAATGAGTATAAAATATATAAGACTGTTATGGTTTGATGTAGAAATGTACATGTGCAATTATTGTTCGACTTGGATATTAAATTGAATGTTTGGTTTCCTCTTTAGAATATCATGAATAAGGAATAGTCAGGCTGGAAGCGAGCAACGTCGTAAACCTCTCATTTGTGGCAGGATATTATGGTATAGGTATTTTATTTGATACGACGCAAAATATGAGTATTGTGAGGATGATATTATTGGAAAATTATGTGGAAGCGACGTTTTCAGGTGGGTGCTTTCAAAGCAAGAAGAATCAAGTAGGAGTTGATTAAGGTGAATTTAGAAAGGATTATTTTATTAGGAAAAATCTGATTCAATTTCTCAATGCAAACAATTTTACATAAATAATACAATGGTGATTACGCAAGATAAATTTAATCACTTCTCTAGATTTATAATAAAATTGAACAGGCACTTAAAAATTCTATTTAAATTCTGACTGACTGAACAAAGTAAAGAAGAATACCTAAGTTTTTCATCAGCAAGTAAATTTCACAAAACCAACCTAGCTAATGGCAAAACTAGCATAAGAATTTCTTATTCCCCAACTGCACTACTAAAACCAGCAGTTGCTCTTTCCTGCAACTAACAACTGTGCTACTGCTTTTCCATCAGTTGTATAATACAATATACCAGCAGCTTGCCGAGGCGGCAAAGAAGCATTATTCTCGCCACGGCCCATAGGAGTTCCTGCAGGCGTTTCAATTTCTAGCCTGCGCAATTATTTATATTCATATTCCAAAGCGTGCACTGCGCTGAACACTATTGGATTTTCTTAATCCTCACGCGGCATCGTAATTTTACACTCAGCTGTAATCCTCAAAGCACTGACGCTATTCTATTCTGACAGGCACGCTTTGCATCTGTGAGAATTTTCCGCAAATAAATAATATTACCGCACTAGTAAAACTCACGTGAAAAGCGCTTATTTGTAATGATCTACTTGTATAGTGGGCTGCAGTGAAAACTTGGTGCTATGGAGAGTCCAGGGGAGCTTTGTGAATTGGGAGGATAGAAATGTTTGTTTTGTTTTTAATCCATTGCTTATTAGTTCGGTTGAAGGGGTAATTAAGTTGGGGTAGTGTGAAAGTGTGAGGCGTTTGTAGGATGTGAAGAGGATTGAAACAATCCGGAACTATTGGGAAAGCCTTGATTTTCCACTCTTTCACTCAACCGCCCTTTCGCACGCTTTAACTTCAATCAATTTATCCAACGTTCGCCCTCGTAAATTTTAATTTTCCAATCGCACAAATTTGCATCATGTTTGACGCGTTTCCATACACAAAAAAAAATGTATGCTACATTCAAATACAATCAAATCACAAACCAATATATGAATGTGTGCACCAGTGTAAACATTAACATTTGTTAATAAATATTAAACCAATTTACTCTTTACATATTTATGTAAATAAAAAATAATTCACCCGTGTAACAAGTCAAATGAGACAATTTACCAAGTAATAAATCATTAGTATTATATTAAACACATCAATAATTAAAAATGTATCTTGTCATTCTCTCTAAACTGGGTTGTACTCTCTTTGATTGCTTTGTATCATCCTTATCAAATTGCAAATATACTCTAAAACACAATAGACCAACACATCTCTTCTCCCTCCTTACATTCACTTCTTCTTCTTACTTCAACTTCTTCATTCCAGCGATAACAGGACACGACGCAGCAATAAAAGCAACGAAATGGGATTTTCATGCGCTTGTGCCGAAAAAACAAGACTCGCGTACGCAATTACGGAATGTCGTGTAATTAATTACATTTAAAATTAAATTCTCTTCTTCCCTGCCGACGTTGGCAGCTTAGCTCCGTTTCGGCTTACATAACTGTCCATTTGTCAAAGAGCTTTTTACGCTGCTGTGTGAAGAAGCTAAAAAAAATGCACAAACAAGGGCGCCTGGATAAAAGAAAGCGAAATGAAATGAATTAGACAATTCATTTTGCGAGACATTTATCAATGTGTCTGCGGTGCTGCTGTTTTTTTACATCTTCCTCTACATCACTACATCATTCCAGATAAGACAAATGCTATGGTCGGCTGTGACTTGATGGCAACATTTTGTGACCCTTGTTAAACAATCACAACTATTCTCATCTCCAACAAGCTAAGGATAGAGATGTACAGAATATGAATGCATATTAATATGCAGAGTAACATTTATTCAAGAAAGAAAAAAATGACAAGAAATAAGCCTAATTTTTTTGCAGTAATAGATTGAGCGCAATTTCAGAGCTGAAAATTGTTGGACTTCCTGCAACTGGATAACAATGTAAATATATACGAAGGTGTCGAGTGCAAAAAACGTTGGGAATCCTCAGCTCCGTCCATGGAATGGACTGCCACTCGACGAGAATCCCTCGGCCGACTTCAATCTGTCCAGTTTGGGGAGCTGAGGGGAATTGCAAATATCGACCAGCGGCCGCCCTAGTTGAACAGAGTTCCATTTTGTTTGGTTTGTAAATGAGGCGGTAGGATTCAATAGGAAAGAGCGTTCGAAGGATTCAGAAGACCAAAAGGATATTTATGATAATTCAGCTTGGTTTCCAACCCTCCTTAATCAACCATGGTTGGATATTTGAATACAAGCTATCAATAGGTTTTACAACCAATCTGAATTCATTCAGAAAGGTGCTACTGTTTCACAATTTAAATACAGCAGAAAATTCTATAAAAAATGTGCTTTTATATTTGAAAACTATAACAGTACCTAAAGAACTATTTAATTAGTCTATAGTCCTGCAATGCTGCTTGGACATTTTTGGATTTTTTCTGTGATAAATTATTTCTTTCTTTCCCCTAAAATATTCGTGGATTCTCGACAGTTGTTTATTCAAGAAATACGGTTACGTCAATGCCCTGATTGCTTCAACCTCGCAGAGAACGCTAAATGCTCTTGATTAATAGTCCACCAGCAACCCGAGGCAAAGCGTGAAAATAAGGAAACGACGCAGCACAAGTTTAACTAAACCGATGTGAAAACTAAGAAAGCGCAGGTTCTCGAGCCTCGGCAAAAAAAAGACCTCCTCCGCTAACGTCCGTCGACGTGATGAATTGGTGACCACATAAATAATTAATTCCGATTCCGTTAACTGGTGACCTTTTTTACACTAATGCTTTGGAAGCTTGCTTCGGAGACCTCACCGCATTCCCACTGGTGTCCACCATGTGTATTCCCGGCATATTTTCCGCATCGCATTAAAATTCCAGGACTTCCAGCAACGTCCAAAACATGTATCAAAAGGCAACCAAGTCCTTGCTTTCGACCGCCTGGCCCCAAAAGTACAAAAAGCAACTAGTTTCATATATAATTTAATATCTCCTCCAAGATATTTTTCTTCGTATTCATTTTTGCGTGCTTTTTATGTTGTGTTTCTTAATCTTTTTGCTACACCAAAGAAATCTGCAGATATGTATGAACACGGTGCCAGAAAACGCGAACGGAATGTTTGCTCGCTTCGACAAACCTAATTTAGTTATTTGATCAAAAGCAAAATAAGTGCGAGTAGAGTACAACGGGGTGCGCGTGCATTGCCCGAGCGGGGCAAACGGTGCTAGCAAACAAGTCGACGACAGCAAATTATATTTGAAGAGGAAGTCAAACATTTTCAGTTTTAATTTAAAACATTGTGCATGTTAGGCATGCTAAAGAGGAATATTTTTGGATTGATGATTACCATCTATCAACAGGGTAAAATGAATTACTAAACACTTTTATAAAATGACTTCATCAACACCGATTTACAACCTTCTAGAGTTATCTCTGTGAAACACTGTAATCACGTTCAATTTTTTTTCAATGTTACTTGTTTCGAATATTATTCTATCTTTTTCAGAATTCGATTGCAACTTAACTTGCCTTCCAAAAATTATTCTTACACAATATAAATTTACTCTAAAAAACACAAACCCATCTTAAAATAACATGACTCAATAAACAAGAACTTTCCTGATTACTGACTGAATTTTAAAAATTGCTGATTCTAGCAATCAAAAAGCTAGCAACTTTTTCCAATAATGTAATTTTCAATTTCCCCTTCAACTTGCTGCAAAGTACTGATAAGTTGAAAAGTAGTTCAAACCATATTCGAAGCAGAATGACCAACTCCTGATCATGATCCATAATTATATTATAAATTAATGTGTCTTTAAGAAGAACAAACTAATTGCTGCATGCTATAGATTTATACTAATCTAAAATTACATATCTATATCACCTCAAGTTTTAAACAATGACAGCTTATTAAATTATCTCCAGATCAGCATAGATAAAACCAAGGACACCTCTGACACCCCACACGCTTGTTTACCTAATCGAACCCACCTTGTTGTTGGGCTTTCATCCGCCAATTTAATAAAATTAATCACTTGTACTGAACACCTGGTGCATTGCTGGGACAAGAAAAATGTGTCCCATCTCTACAAGCTTTGCTCACTTCCAGTTTATATTACGAGGCCGATTACGCAACCTTTGCCTGAATCTCCGCTCATACCGGATCGACGAAGCCAAATTTCATCGCTGTGATCATTAAAGCTCGCTCGATCGACATAATTAATTTCACGCGATTTATCAGTCTCGATTTGCTCGCGCACGACGCGTTGCTATTATACCTCTCGTGTGGGGTTCAAGACATAGGTGTCACGGTAACATCACGGACTCCAATTGGTTTACAATAATTTGCTTCGTACTAGATGACTAGACATGCATTGGCTAAAGATAGTATAATTCAACTGAAAATGAAATCTTTTTAGAAAGTCATATTGCGGATTAGAATTTAGTTTACAAAAGCAAACATTAAAATATCACTTAACATCTTGTCATATATTTAATAAAACTATAATGCACCAAGGTAAAATATATTACTCCCACTTTGAGAAAACTAGTAGTTATCCATCAAATTACCCACGCCTAATTAATTCAACATTCAAATGCTTACCTAGCAACGTGTGTCTAATAAAATTAACCATTAACGCATCGTGTTGGACTTGTTGTGTACGTCAACAACTAACTAACAGCGCATCTTGAAGCATTAAAAAATTATGGGAGAGCTACTGATGCGTTGTCAGGCGAATTTGTTTGCGCACGCGAGGAGGAACAAAGCATGTGGGTTTTTAATTTGAATGTCGACGCTCGCAAAGTTCATTAGCGCAAATTCGCCAGTGTATTTACTGCGAAATTATTCACGTAGCTGGTGGAAAACAAGTGATGTAGTGGAAAAACAAGGCGGTCAAAATACAAAGCATCAAGTGACAATAAAACAAGAAATTGAAAAGTATTTAAATGCCATTCTCCTACCTGAGGAAATAAAAACTAAATTTGGTGGGAGAGTTTAATTATGCAAATAATTTACTGGGTATATTATGCACTAGGTAAATTAATGCTCAATTATGATTGTTTATGAGTTGTGGAATGTAGGTAATTAATTCATAACAAGATTTTCTACTGATAACAATAAATCACATGCTGGTTGGAGATAATTTAGTGTTTCGTAACTAGGTTTAGGATTGCAATAATGTAATTTTTCAAACAGGTATCAACTTAATATAAGATACAAATCTATATTAGTACCCAAAAGATAATTATTTTTGAGACATCGTATGTTCATCTCCTAATTAATTTCCTTCGTTGTTGTTTTTGCAAAATGCAACATGCTCACTCTCTGTAGTATCATATGATACATATTAAGCGGTCGTCTAAATCTCAAGCAAGTTTATTAAAATCCTGCAAAAATCTACTACGTTTTAGAGTCTTACAACATTTCTATATCAAATTGAAAATAGAACATAATTACTTCACTACAACGTCACAAATTATAGGTCTCCTAATTATACAGATTACGCCTCAGTTTAAGTGCATAAACATTACTCTAACGTCAACATTAATAAGCAAAATCTCATCAACATCAATAATTTTTTTTATGCCAGGATTCCCTTCACATTGAGCTATGCATAGTGCTCACGCATAAGACACTAATGATACCCAGAAAATTATTATAATACTAATTTATGTGTACGCTACACATACTACTACTCAATCTCGAAATGTACCATGAAAACAAAAACAACGACACAAGAAAATTTCATGCAAAATGTTTACACCGTGTGCATGTGTTTATTATTTGATGCATTGCTTTCAAGTTGTGTTTAGTCTAGTATTTAACTGCTTCATGTCAAGGATAAACTTGCTTAGGTTAGCACTGTATGATTTCTTCGGATTTACAAGACATCAACTAGCAGCTGGTAACATCAAAAGCATTTTGGTATCCATTAAAAGTCCATTCTTTGAGCATTCACAAGAAGAGTGAAGATGATGTTGCAATGTTGTTATTAAACAACACAACAATAAAATTAAATTTTTATTAGACATTTTATCTTGTGTCGATATTCACGCTAATATTATATAAATTTATTCAGATTTCAAAGATGTCAGGTGACCTAAGGAGAGTTTTCAAGTGAGACAAAGATAAATCGCGTAGATTACTGTCATAATGTGGATGTGGAAAGAATAATAATGCACGAATTATTTACGAACTTGACACTTTAACCTGTTTGGCATCTAAAAGTAGTTTTCTTTTTTACAATGTTTAAAAAATAATGAGTTGTGATTTGAAAAAAGTATATCTCAGTTATAAAGTAACAGCAAGCAAGTGAAGTATGGAAACGTTTTATCAATAAATTGTCCAGGAATATGTCAGTTTTATTGAAAAATAATAGGTAATAATCTCAGTGATTGAATTTGTAACGCATTGGGAATGGTAATCACCGATTGTCGGCGAGATAATAAATGCTTGTGATTACTTTCTAGTTATTATCGCTAACGGTCAATAGAATTCTACTTCAGTTCTAAGTTTTGCTGCAAGCTTTGGGCGGAAAAACTCTATCAATCGAAGTGCACCGCGGTGTAATAGTGCATGAAAAGTGATTCACAAGTTGTGAAACTTGTTAATTACAGTTTTATTCTTGGAATTTAAGCCGGATTGAAACGGTCTCCTTGAAGCTGCTTCAGAAATCAACTTTACGTTCCAACATACTAGATTCGCAACTAAAAGTGTTTTTATATTAAATTTTAAAGAATTTCATGTTGCATCTATGCAATGTTATAAATTATCTGGATCTTTGGTATTTTAAGCACTCAATATTTTTAAATTGTATTTTTCGCCAACATTTGAATGAACCCCAGGTTATGTTGACAAATATATTTCATAAAAGTTTAACCCAACCCAATTTATTAATGGTTTGGAACGTAAAAACCATAATAAATGAACGCAGCTTGAAATTGTTGACCTGACCATGTTGTGCGATACGCCAAACATAAATATTACATTACGGTGCTTATACATTTGATAAAAACGAAACCATATGAAAAATATCAGTTCAGCCCGGAACAGCACACAAAGTTTTTTAATTAATTTATACCCGAATATTCGGAATTTTGCCGCTGAAAATTGCATTTGTTGTAATAAAAATCAAATGAAGATACTAAAATGTCCATGATACTATACTGGGATTATTCATTAAAAGTTATTTCCTCAAGTAAAAATTCCGCTGGAATATAATAAAAACAAAGCGAGGCAAGTAATCATAAACCCTTTCCACCGTTATGCAAAGCTTTACTCTCACTTCCTATTCCCATTTGAGGCCATTACATTTTCTCCCTGCTGCTCCACACACTTGTTCCTGTGGACACTTCTGATGCTTTGCTAGCTCATCCCCCTTGAAGAGTGTGCTGCTATAGTGAACAGTGCACATTCCCAGAATCAACAATTCCCATCACAAAGCAACAATATTCCAATTCCACACTTACACGTCACCTCCATTGTGGTTTCAATGCTAACCGTAGTGATGCTAAGCGCAAGCATAAGCACGGATTCCGCTCAAGTCGATGTTTCGGTTGGCAGTGCCGCCGCCGGAAGTGTCGCGCAGATCTCGTTTGCGTCGGTTTTGTATGATTGTTTCCAGGACAACCGGGATGGCATTGTGCTTTGTAACTGGAGTAAAGTTTTGTACACGCCACCATCAACGAATACTGTACGGACTCAATGACACCACGTGCGTGGACATAGTAATAATTAGCAAATTTGATTATTTTTATACCAAACCAAATTGACATTCAGATAGACGTATACATGTGAATATTCCGGTACCAGTATTGATTATCAGTTACCGGAAAACCGATACGATGTGTTACAGAATGCGTGCTACAATT
>JAODGC010012791.1:17436-44206 GCA_027574925.1 Ecitoglossa quadriceps | reverse complement strand
TCCGGCGTATCAGCAGAGATAATTTATTCGGATTGTATAACAATTATCTTCTAACTACCAGGCGTGTAACGCACAATAAGAAAATTGTTTTAAAAAAACAATTAGTAAGAAAGAGCTAAAAATTACTCCATTTCTGGTTTGATTTTTGGAAATAAGATTTGAGATCAAGACATAGCACAGATATGATATTTGTTAAATATTTGCATTCATAGATGACACGCATGATGATAGAGCATTCGTGGCATCTCAAAGTAGGCTTTACGTGGAAAGCGAAACTACAGTATTGCAGAATTGTAAACGTAGTAAACACAGTGAAAGAAGTAAAAACTAGAAATTGGGAATAAACAGTAAAGACGGGAAACTTTGTTATAAAATAGAAACAGAAGGGTTTTGTTTACAAAAGGAAAAAATTGGGAAGAGAAGGAGTGTGAAAGAAGATAGGAAGTAAACCAGAGTAAGAAGTGAAAAAAGTCAAGAGTGCATCAAGGGTTCGTTAGTTGGAAGGGTGAGGATATTTGAACATTTATCGAGGAGTTTTTTTTTTTGGTTTTATCGATAAGATGTAAAATGATTGCTGCTGTTAGGTCATTTTTGAATTTTAAGCAAAGAATTGATATTTACAAATACGGAAAAGCTATATTTGTTAAACAGTAAGTGTAGTGCAGTGCAGTAAGAAATTGTGAACTAAAAAATAAATAGATTTTATTTAGTTAGAGTAAAACACGCAAAAAAATTAAAGTGGAAAATAAGAAAATCAAGTAAGAATACACAAATTTAAAAGGTCTAATCTTTAAAAAAATCAATTTTTAATTGTGAAAACCTATTTTCCAAGAAATTAATAGTAACTTAAAAAAAAGTAACGTTTAACTTTAAGAGTAACATTTATGCTTTTTATTATTAATTCATATCTTTTTCAGACTAAAATTTCACGATACTTTAATTGAAAGTATAACACAATTTATTGCAATCCCCCACTTTTAAAGATTTCAATTACCAAAGTGTGCCGCATCTATTTAATGCGGCTATATTTCCACCTGAAGCTTATTCATTCTTGTCTCAAAATAAAATCCAAATTAAATGCATACATGAATGCACGTAATGCGTAATGTTTAAACAATGTATTTAAACATTAAAAGCCAAGCCACGTTCACGTGGTTAACACCCAACACATAAATCCAAACATTCGCTAGCATGTGTGCTGCAATACAAAACTAAAGTCAAACGAACATAAACTCTAGAAGCTGCCTAATGTTTACAACAGTATACAACCGTTTTGTCTTCGCGCTGAGAAACAAAGTAAATACGTAAAACATCTGTTTCAAGCATCAAACCGCACATAGGCATCAACATCAAACCACGATACACCGAAAACTCTCCATCATCAAATCTTAAAAAAAAAATCTATTAACACACAAGAAACTATATACTATTCTAAAAGTATCACACACTCTTAGAGGATATAACGCAGTGTCACGTATATTAATTCTTCCTACACCCACGTGTCACAAACTAGAAAAAATAAACCTCCTTGTGTATCTACCTGACGTCACGCATCTATAAAGTCTCCTAAGGTTAAAGGTATCTAACTGGCGTTAGAGCCGCAAATAAAGAGTTGAAGAGCCGCCTCTCCGAAATAATAAACATGCACGTCGATGAGTTACATATTAAACATGCTCAACACGCTGGCAAACCGGAGGAGAAAAATGTATCTCCGCTGCTTCTCAACGCATCCCATTACTTACATAAATACAACGCATGGTTATGGTTATAAGTTGCTATCCTACTTGTGCTATAATGCTTAAGGTAAACACATCGAAGATATATGATGTGATTTATGAACGGATTTGTGTTGGTTTGGGCGATATTTTAGGAATTAACGGCGTTTTCATTGATTAAACATGTCTAAACAGAATGGTGCATCCTTTGAAACGGAAAATAAATTGTTTATTGTAAGTAGTAATGCGAAGTAAAGGCAGGAAGTCAAAATTAGGGCAGATTTTATATTTTCAGGTATTAAATAATATTTAGAAATTGGCGGATTTTTAGTCACTTTCAAGCGGTGTTTACATACTTATGAATATTTTCTTACATGAGGACACAATCTATTCGTTTCTTTGCAATTTTAGACAGTTGCGCTTGAAAATCAATCCCAATGATCCATTCCAAACTATGTTAGTTTTAAAAAGATCATTGTGGCTTTTAATATAATTATTATGATGCATGCAAAATGCATTTGAAAATGTTGTTTAATTTTTCTGCGTAAAACAATAATTTAAGCAATAAAATTGGTATTTTCCAAACATATCCAATAGGCCTTTAGTAAGAGGTATTTTTCCGCATCCCATAGAACGTATTTATTTCTAAACAAATCCTTCATGTCTTCACTACCAACATACGTTATTCCTCTCATAACTAGTGGATTATGAGAGAAATAACGTATTTCCTCTGGAGCAGGTCTTGTTAAATATATTTTTATGATCTGCAAACTATCACATAAATCGGTTAACGTTGTGATAGCGATAACAAAATGTACCCAGAAGAAAACGACGCAGAACGCGGCATTAATATTCATAGGCGGCTTCAGCTGCCAGTTGCAGCCGTCTCGAGGAGGGCGATAAGGAGATTTCCGCAATGCACACCTCGCCAAGAGCAAGAAAGAGGATGCTCTGCAGGCATTCAAAACGCCGACACTTTTCCAGAAAGACAAGAAGTAGCATGTTTGATACCAGGGACGCGCGTGTTCATTCCTTTGCTGCTGTTCAGAATGAAAGAGAATGACAAGCCATACTAACCTGGGTGGCTTAAATTCCCACAACCCACACGCTCCGCACAGAATACATAAAAATACATCTATTTGGAATATTTTTATATGCGCGTATGGTGTAAAACATATTGTATTTATTTTCTGTTGGTTTTACGCCCTTGCTCGTATTCCCATTTACAGTTTGCATTCTTCCATTATGTGCGTCGCTGCATTGTCGCGAGGCGCCGCGGCGCGTTTTGTATGCCGAGATATTACAGACATAAATAAATACGTATGCAATGCGTCCGAATGACGAACGAAACCGGGAAGAATTTACATTTGAAAACGCATCATTGCGCTCATTCATGCATGCGGCAGCGAAAAACTAAGAATAGCGATAAGAAGTAGAGCGCAGCAGACACGCGGGTGCGCGCTGTGTGTGCATGCCGTCGGCAATTGAAATAAACAAAAGCCGGGTGGTGTGCGCCCCGAAACTACGAAGAAGGTAAACGACGGATCTAACGCAAATAAACACACCGAAGCGCTGAGGACAAATGAGGGAAGGAGGCATAATGCATGTGGCGCTTTTGTTGCACACAAAGGCAGCGAATATCGTCTGCAACAATGGAAATGAAATTGTGGGATAAATTGAAAAGTTCAACAGACGGACAACTAGATAGAAGCTAACATATGAGTATGGATTCAAACAATAATTGGCTCTTCACTTAGAACTTTAAGGAACGAATATATCTTGTGAAAATACAAATAGGTATCTTTTAAATAGACATATTCTATATAATTTTCAATATACACTCCAATAATGATCCCTATTAGTGCATGGTACCATTAATTTTAAAAAATGATCAATGTAAAACAGTTTGTTATAAGATGTTCCATCATAAAGCTTAAAATGTAAACTATACGAAGATTTATTTTGCTAATTCATAGAATATCAGTAGAATTACTAATTTAAGTACGATAAACCTTTTTCAAGAATTTGACAGTTGACTATTTCTCATATCGTCTATTTACAATATTTAGCCAAGTATATAAAATGTGATTGTATTGGGATGCGTCAGACTTTCACAACGAAACACTTTCGAATTTGAACAACCTGACAAGCATTTTTTTTTAAATCCGAAGTATTTCTTATAAAAATATCCCAAATAAATCCTTGTTAATCAATGTAAACAAAAATATTCGATAAATTAATTCAATGCAAACAGCCTAATTGCAATTTTGCAAAAAAATGCATATAAAACTGTAAACAAATCAATTCCCTTCTTAATATTGCAACTGAATTAATATTTCTGTAAGAATATACCATCTAGCACCGGTATCACATAAACTCGAATAACTTATCCACCTTGAACAGCAACCTGATAGAAACAATTTTAATAACCACTCGGCATCATGAATTGCCTATTAAAACGCGAACGACCCGCTGCAGCGCAAATGAACAAAGCGTACGCAGATGCTCATTAAACACCTAAGGAATCTCCATGCAAACATCCTCGTAGCTTCCATCTTCGCCGCTCCCAACCCGTTCCGCTCTTTTATCCCGGCGCAGAACGTGCCACTGAGGACTCGTAACTAAATGAATGAAACAAATGCATCCAGCGATATTAATACTCGCCGTCCCCTTGCATGACTGCATGTAAGCATGACGGTGCATTCCATTAAACATTACGACGCGTTGCAATATCAGCAATATTGCCCGCGTAGAATACTCAACTATGCATACACTGCACAAAGTGGCAACTGAGGTAACTTTGGCAACAGTTGGAAACGGGCGGAAACTGCTAGAAACGATTCTCCAAAGGCCATCATCGGGTGGTAACTGCTAATGTGGCTTTTTACACGAATTCTACAAATTCCAAAACATTGCTGACTACGTTAATAAACGCCATCTTTGATCACGATTACAGCTCAAGTAAGTAGAGGTGTATGTTGGCGGTGGTGGTGAGAGGTTATAAAGATTGAATGTCTGCAACTGAAAATAGTTGTTCCAACGGGTTAAAAAGTTTAGAACGTGTGTGATGAATTAACTCCTATTCATAAATTACGTGAAATGAGCGAAAATGAGACACGAGTAGACCCTACACGAGTTTTCAACACCACAATGCCTTGAATTTTGACATAAATCATCTAAAAGCGCCGTAATTTTAGTGAAACAACGCAAAAACAACGAGAAATTACACTAAACAACGCTAATTTTATGGAAATTACGACAATTAACACTAATACAGATACAATTCATTTATCGCCACGGTATTCTAAACAAACAAGTTATTCGAGTGACATCTTCAGCTAAAAATCGTTAACGACGTAATTAACTTGTTATTACTTAGTATAACAGCATACATTACAATGACAGAGTATTCATCGTGAATGTAATATTATTACTTATGACAAACGACGCAAAGTTGCCTACATTCATTCCCCTACGTCAATTGTCACTGCTGCTAATAAAGCAATTCTATACATTTCAACAATTTCAACGCGTTTATTGTAATCCACGTTACTACCTCACATTGTTTACTATCTACTATCTAAGTAGGTAGTTTCGAGTAAAATGTTTGCCGTATTTCCAACACGTTGACTAATTTTAATCGTGGAGTGTGCAGATGACTTTTCAGCAGTATAGACAACACAACGCGCATCTTTGTAGTGCGTGTGGTCTACATGTCAATGACGGTCAATAAAACTCGACGAAAACGGCAATCAACAGCAATTAGAAATGTTATTAGGGTCGTTAGAACAAGTTTAATTATTTTACGCGTTGGATGTTGGACGATTCACACGCTAGACTTAGAAATTAAGATGGGTGCCTGGTGAAGGTAGTAAAATCAAATTGGTGGTGGCGGCATTGCACTTTTTGCAACATTCAGACATTTGCAATTGTGTAGAATCCCCGGTGTACCTAGGTAAAGTAGAGTGAGTGCAACATACTAAATTTGAATTGAGGATTGAGACTGATTTTAAACGCTGCCTGCTGCTGCGATGAATAGTAAAGTCGTTAATGTCGTAATCAAACCCGCCATCGAATACAAAACACATTAGAGCCAACCGCCGTTTATTACGACTATTAACACGCCGACAAGTTACCCACCGAAATGCAGAGACAATAAAATGTTTGCGACGCTGCGAAACAGTGCAGAGATGGGCGTTAATTGGTGATGTAATTCCGATATGCGATGTGAAGCTTTGCGAGTGTTAAGTTATTCAACACTCTCAGAATCAAGTAAACATACAACGTCTGCATTCCAATCCAATAAATCAAAAAACACTAAACACAAATTTGTTTTTTCCGTTTTAGCCCTAAAAGGATTAAAATCATTAAATGATTATTTAAATCTTCGTGATAAAGCAATATAAAATAAATGCAACATTAATCATTACATTCAAGTTTTAGCACGCTATTGTTTGACTATCATTCATTTGTGCTGAATCCATGCGTAAAGATGGAGATAACTGCTTCATAATTAATGAACGCAAAGCAACAAAGTACAGACATATATAATCATTGCTTAATTTCCACTCCAATCAAATATCTGCCGCTGTCATAAACTTGGCGAGTTGTGGTTGGATTGTGTTACAAAACTTCTTTATTTAAGGCTACAATTTCAATGTAATTTTCCTCTCGTCAACCGATTTTTGTTTTGGCAGGTGGGATTGAAAGAATCCCAACTTTTAACTTCCATCATCTTGACATTAAGTTTTTAATTAACGATCGTGTAATTTGCAATCTGCTGATGTAAGAAAAAAAATAGAGCAAATATTGTTCAGAGTGATGTCGATTTCAGTGCCATTTCATTCTCATGATTGAGACTTGCTTTAAATGGTATGACACTTTAATTACTTCCATTGTCAAATAATCGCAGATTTTTGATTACTTTTCCTTCTAGACACTTCTGACAATATCTTGAAGGAAGATAGAAACTAACTAGGGTGTACTTTATTTAAGCCAACTCCTCGTTAATGTTCATTTTCATTGATCGTGCTTGATGTTGCCGACTCACGGTCACAATCATGGAGGTAATCAAAAGCATTGATTTTGGGAAGCTGAAGGTATGTGTTGGTGTATAATTACAAATTAGGAAGATATGAAATGGATAAAGAAGGTTACGACTCCAAATGAGAGGCAAAAGTAATCGAATATAAATTTATAAAATACGTACCAGGTTTATACGTACATAAAAAGAAAAGTTGAAGAAGAGTCAAATAAAATACAAAACATTGGAGGTAAGAATCCTGATCGACATTCCGATTTAATCAATACAGGAAAACATAAAACTTCTGATTAATTGTGGACTAAACTAAATAAAGAATAAAATCGTTTGAAACTATTCGAACCACTAATTATTTTTAAAACATTTGATGCATTTGTTTATCAGTAAAATGCACATGCAACAGTAAAATATTGCGGTAGTTTTTCGTCGCTGACAAATTATTTATGAGACGCAATTTTTAAGTGAAGCAATTTTGCGCACAACAATCCACGCAAGTGTGCACCACATTGCGTAACACAAGAATGCAAAAATAGTGAGGAAAAAAACCTGTCGGTTAGTAAATTGCTTTTTTGCGGCCGAATAACAAAATAACAAATCTGAGGTCGAGAATCATCCATCAAGAAGAAGTTCGGGTTGCGGCATGCACCGCACCCGGCTGCCGTTTCCGGCTGCGTTAAAAAATTGCCACTCGTACAATACCCACCCACGCCCTGCGGACATAGGCGTAAAAAATTCGAAAACCGCCAATGGTAAGTTACACCACTGCATATACCAAAATATTAACTATGAGAGATCCAAAACTTATCTTGTTCGTTCAAAAAGACTGGATAGATACGAACTTTTCAAAACGATACCTTCTTATTATAATATTATTTTAAGTAAAAATACATTTTGGTACAAATTACAATCATAAATTTGAAAAGATGTTGCTATACGGAAAATTATAAGAATTACTTATACTTAAACTCAATTGCTCAAGTTTGCGGATAGGGTGACGGCTCACGACTGACTCTTGGGAGCAAAACCCTGATAACAGTGATAACTGATGATTTATTAACAGGCTAACACTCAAGCACGCACATTTATTGGCATTTACGCTTGTCGCCCCCGCAGTTTGAGTGCATTAGTGACATTGGAAGCCTTCCCCAACACAAGGGTGGCTTTCACCACTCACTATGGTAAAAATTTAGCACAGCTTACAAATTTCCCTTTGCTGTTCGATACCGAAAGCAATATTGTTAACGCTCCTTTTCTTACGCTTGTAACCATTCATAAAACTCAACCTAAATAAATTTTACTTAGGAATATGAGTGAAAATAATCAGTATTAGAATATCATATAATATTTATAAGTCAAAAATAATAAGTTTTGTGTGAAAGAATCAAAATAAATAAAATTATGTGACCAACAGAACGAATTAATAAATAACAAAATAAAGAAAAATTTAAGAGATTTTCACATAACAAAAAACACTTTTTAAAGTTTGTTTTAATTTCACATAAAATACAAGTTTCCTCGCCATGATATACTAAGTCTATGAATATAAAATGTACGTCGTCAGCAATTTAATTACAACTTTTGTGAGTGAGAGTTT
Source organism: Ecitoglossa quadriceps (assembly GCA_027574925.1). Classification (NCBI taxonomy): domain Eukaryota; kingdom Metazoa; phylum Arthropoda; class Insecta; order Coleoptera; family Staphylinidae; genus Ecitoglossa; species Ecitoglossa quadriceps. The sequence goes on along the minus strand of JAODGC010012791.1, from coordinate 35,856 downwards.
GATTAAATTATTGAAGCATTTATTACACAGTCCGAATGATGTACTATCAGTAACCTCCTACGAATTAATCTATTTTGGAAAAATACACTACTTCAAACCTTGAAGCAACCTACTTTGATCAGATTACAACTCCTCACACAGCGTCATAGACTGTGATTTGAAGAACTTATCAATATAATTGTTAAAAAAAAAATGGGTGTATATCAATCTTATTGCAAGAAAAATAGTATTGAATGCCGGTCACTCCAAACTTTTCTCATTGGTAGGCGGGCCTTGGAAAAAGGAATAAGAGATTTGGAAGATAGACGACATCTCAAGTGTCATCTGCTCGCAACGAGAGAACGTTGGTGAAGCACAGTGTGAAGCACTCTCGATAGAACTTGTTTATCGTTGTTCTTGTTTTATGCTTGTTGCTAGGAGTAGCGCAATCCAAACATCTTCTCGTATACGGTGGTTTTCAGCCTAGATGACTTCCAAATTGAAAAAGCCTTGTTCTATCATTACATGTTGTATATGTGGTGATGAGCAGAATGTCGACACTACCTTTAGTTGTTTGTGTATTCATTAAAAACTGCATTAAAATGCTTGATAACGTGTAAACTGTATGATAATGCCGTGAGCGATTGATAATGGCAAGCCGAAGCCAAAACACAAGCAAACAAGAGCAGCAGGCATTTTAAGTGGCCATAATTTCGGGTTGCCAAGCAAAAAAAATTACGCCGAAGGGGAGAAGCCTTAATTATGTCCCACTAACGACCGTGCTAATTCCAGTAAAAATTGTCGGATATCACGACACGCGCAGGAAGCGCACCAGGCTAATACCAAGCGATTTTTCTTCGTTGTAATATTTTCCCCATATTTCCTCGCTTCCTAGTTGGGCGTATATAAGTCCTGCTTAAATTTGAAAATACCAACATAGCTGATAGTGAACCAAAATAAACGGAATCCATTAGGATGACGCAAAGAAAAAATGAATAAATTGATCAAAGTCCTTACTTGGTCTATCCAATTCATTCGCACCCGATCCATCGTCCACACTATTGAAGCCCGAAGAAACGGGCACCAGCAAAAGGCACACGAGGCAGACGAGCACCCGCATCAACCGCCCCATGGAGACCCTCGCCGCCGCCACGTTCATGTCATACCGCGCGCGACGCACCATCGCATTCCTCGCATCGCAGCACACAAAAATTACCGATTATCCTAGTACTATCCAGCGGTAACTGAGTCAAATCAAATGCTTTCCGGCTGCAGGTTGCTATACCTCAATAGAGAGCACAAGTAATAACTTGTCCCGACGTCTTTCACAACCACAATCAATAAAAATGTAGTAACATCAATATTTAAGTAGGTAATTCTTGGGCGTTTGCATTAACGATTGATACTGGCGCACCAACTAGGTTTGAGTAAGTAATAAGTTAATGAGTAGTTTCGTTATGTTATTATCACACTTTAGTTAATTTATGTAGGCTTGACAATTATGTAGGCTTAGTAGACGACTTGCGATTTCTAATCGATTTATAATGACAGAGCTGAATGATGAAAGAGATGAGTATTTTAGGGCAGACTTTTATACAACAATATCAACAATTATTTAGTATATTTATGCTAGATTTATCCTAGTGGGGTATTTATTTAGTTAATGAATGATTAGTGAACGTGTGCAACTGAACACTCGCCAAAATTGAACGCGATTTCATTCGTTTTCCGTAAATTGTTATGCACAATTTCGCTTTATTTTATATGTTCATGTTTTGTTCCCGGAAGAAAGCAAATTCGGCATCCGGAATATTTTAGCAATTTGAACTTTTGCCCTTTCGGCGTTATATATCCGTATTGTGCCACTTGCCTCGAGAGTTTCGGGCATTCGCGCAGTTATTCAGAAAGTTTTCATTATTTTATTCTCTCGCTGGGCTTAGATGTTCTTCCTGTTGTTGTCGACTTTTACACACAGTTTTCATTCTTTAATGCGTGCAAACTTTGTCAACAATTGTTTTCCAAGCATTCACAGTGTTTGTCACTAGTTATCACATTTTGTCCGAATGTAGCGTATTGCTTTTTGGCGGTAAATGTACAGAAATCATTGCGCCGTTAGTTGCTTTATCAATTGCACGCACGCGAAATATCAGAGAGTGAAAACGCGCAGCTTCGCATCCGCAGGCTTACTGAAGAGCTGTCGTGCGGAGTCCGCAGCGCGGGCCTCCTTCTCCTGCCGCGAAGGCGCAGCAAACTGCGCGCCACTGCGCGAAGCAGAGTCCTGCGAACACTGCAGGAAGACCAGGCAAAGTATAGAATGGATTTACCATTAAATAGAAACAGTAAAAACTATTATATAGCAATTGAAATGAAGATTTTCTTGAAAATGAAAATAATTACAAATTACCTCCTGGAAAATGTGTAAAATTGTGAACGACAGTATGTGCGAAATGTTCGATACACATTGAAAACTCATGAAACTCTAGAGGAAGTAAAGAAATCATTCAAAAACAATCAAAAAGATCTTGAGGAAATAAAGAATATTTACAGTTATTCTTCGGAGTAATATTTCTGTTTACAGCTAGAATTTTCTTTCGGGAGATATATGAATCATTAAAATGGCGTATAAACATTTAAAACTAATAAAAGATGGTGATGTCTTTTATATTGCTTCACTACTTGACGTTTTCACCAGATAATACTTCAGGAAATTGTTTCAATAACAGAGAAAAGTGTCAAATACCAACTAACAATAAAAATTTATTTTACCAGTTGTAAGATAATTTTAAAAAAATCAATTTTAAAATGTTAATAAATAATGAAACCTGGTAATTTCTCAGAGATACCTACTAAAGTTTAAACTCTCGAGGTCTTTGCTCTTGCCCCACTGTTCAACTTTTGCCCATAGAAACATTGCAGGGCTTTCTTTAGCTAATCTATATTCTTCCTGCTCTGCATCACGCCGGTTTGCCAGCTAGGACTACAATATGAGATCTCGTCGTCCTGTCTGCCACAGTTGAGTGCCTGCCCGTTTGTCAGTATTTTCCTCTTCTTTGGAAGCTCCTTGTCTATGCTGTGGTAATGCATGGGCCGTAGTCCCAGTTTCCTGCATACCATTTCTGCTTACACTAGTCTTTTAGGTCCGTGCTAGCCTCTTCCGACTGTATTCAAAGCCAGACAACGCACGCACAGTGCACATAATAGATACAGGCGCGGAGAAAGATGTTTTCCACCTGGAAGTATCCCGAACATACTAACACTTGCAACACCTCGGTCCTTTAAGCTAGTCAGCAACTTCATCTACTGTTACTTACTACACTATTTTAGGAGTTGTGGAGTTGCAGTAAGAGATGAAAACGCAAGTAATACAAACGTAGGCCTCCAGTAGTATAAAGTGGTTTTAGTGGTAGTAGAAGTAGTAGTATGAGATGGCCTTAACTCGGTAGACTCAGGACTCGAGAGTAAGTTGCTTACGTCTGTATTATAGATCTTCATTGGAACGTATCCAGGTGGCAGTTAGCAGGAGGGTATGGAAGCAGAAGTAGAAGTAAACTACTGTTTCTGACGCTGGCGTTGGATGTAGATGTGACTATACGGGTGGATGGTAGTACTGTCTGGTTTTGATTATGGCGATAAGGCGTCGTCTGCACCTAAACGCTGGAGTATGCGTTTTGTCCGTCCAAGGCGTCGTCCATAAACCCTTGAAATTCCTCACTTGCAGTAAAGTCTGCTGAGCTGTGAGAGGTGAGCTAATTATGTAGCGACAATGTGAATTCTAACACTTTTGTATAGTATCACAATACAGATCACAGCTGTGCTTATTAATAAAAAAAAACTCAATAAGAAACAAGATATGAGCAGCATAAAAACAGCAGTACGTGCGTAATTTACGGTTTACTTATCTGTAAAATCGTCGAGACGGATTATCACTGATGACCTAAACTTTATAGGTAATAAATACTTCCACAAATCAATCGCTACCTTCGTCCTTCATTAATCTATGTCTAGCCAAAACTTACCACTTCGAAGTTTGGTGTAAAAATAGTTTCTAACTGATCCAGTTTGTAGTTTCATCACACAAGTTGAAAGCAATAAATTAGATTGCATTCAATATATTACTAAGAACTGCGAAACATGAAATCAAAACCGCAAAATGTGCAATAAAATACATAAAAACAACTGACCTATTTTAAACCTGTAACTACTGCAGCATAGAAGAAACGAGTCGAAGCTGCGAAAAGTGTCGAATCACGCCGCACCGTTGTAATCGTAACCTCAAAACTCCAATTTACCACTTTAAACTGTGCATATCTTCTCGATTATCTCCTTAACAATGTAATCCTCTTCGATTTCTGTTCTCCATTCTAGCACGGAAGTATTTCACGGATTAAATAGACTCACACTAAACGTTGGCTAACACTACATGCGGTCGACGACAAGTACGGAGATAACGCGCGACACTTGATGCGTGCGTTGCAAGCGTTAGCGCTTTGCTCGCACTGCAAAAGGTACAACTGGTTGCAGAACGTGGTGGACACTAGAGAAGAATATGCGAGTACGTTGCTCGATACAAGTAAACATTGCTAGTAAAACACCTGACAAACCTTGCTTACTCGCCAGAATTTCCTAGAGTGCCCAATGCAGGACTTTGTAAATTAAATCTTTTAGAAATTAGTTTCACATGGTATCACTTTCGCAACGACATAATTTATTGTAGCAAATGAACCAATTTATCCATTACTTACTAAAGTGTGAGGTTGTTTTATTGTCTATCAGTCTATTAATAAAATTAAAGCAGTACCCCGTAAAATGATCCTGGAAATAGCCTAAAAGACAAACAAAACGGAATGAAATCTCACACGTAACAAACGACAAAAAAGAAATCCAATCCAAATCGAAACTCGCTACAATACCAAGATCAATAAACCAATTGCTTTGTCGAATGCCGATCAAACGAGTAGATTTTAATCAAATGCAATTTTAGAGTTTTACATGCTTTATTATTTACTAGTTTTCAATTTACGACTTGGTCTTATGCAACACAATATACACTTGAAATGCGTGATAGTGCAACGAGTATTGATTAAATCTGTAGGCATTTGTTTGAAGTTTACACGGATGTCGTTCAAAGCCATCGTTAAATAGGTATTTTGAGATATCGGTGCGGAATATTTGTAATTTGATTTATGAACTATCAGAGTATAATCGTTTCATATCTGGCGGTAAAAATGTCTGTAAATTATACCTCTATCATCTTGATTAAAATAAAAACTATGAACGATATGGTAATACTATATAGTGACAGTTAGATTATGAATAAATTTATCTTTTAGTGTTCGATGGTATGTTGAAGTGCTAGAGGAGAAAGAAAAACTAGTTTAAAACAATTTTAATTTTGAATAATTCAAACGTATTTCAGACTTTACACCTTTGGGACAAAACTGATATCAAATTTGAGTTTATATTATCGGGTATAATCTACTTTAATCAATGGTTTTAAGAATATTTCTATGCACAAGGCACTAAATTAACCAAGTGTTCTTTTGGTTAAATTTAGTAACTGTTCTTTCGATGTAAACTCATGTTTGCTGCCATAACCTTAAATTGTGATATATCACATCGATTTTAAATTGTTTCTATCCACCTGGCATTTGTCTAGAGGTCTAAACTAAGCTTCTTTTATTTAACTTAGTTCGAGTGTTTGGAAATTTATCGCCTGCTGCACTTGCTCGACTGATATGGTATACAGCAGCGATAGGAAAATACAAATTTCAGAAAAAATGGCAACAGCGCAACGCGAATGACAGTTTGGTCTGTCAAGTCAATTTCAGGCAGAATTTTTAAACCTGAGATTATCAACTCTTTATGTAAGCATGTTGTTTCTTGGATAAAGTCAATAGTTATTCTCTGAAGATTATATCGATTTTGTTGTTGTAAAATTGGTATCCTAAGCATATTTTGACTAGTTTACATAGAAATTGGTAAAACTTTAAATTCCAAGTTAATTTTTAGCCTAACCACAAACCGATTGTTTCATTGTTTCCAATTCAAGAATTGTCAACGTTTAGTTTGTGTTCCTTCTCAATTTATTATTAGAAACCTCCTTGAATAGATCCAATATTTATTCCAAGTCACGCTCCACCACGCATACATTACACGCTCATAACACAGCACAATAGCTTCCTGGCAATTTATTAGGCAGTCCTAATGGTTATTAGTCGTCTCGAATGCACTTTGCGACCTCGCAGGCGATTGGTATGTCAATTGGTACTCCATCCTAGGCATCAAAGCGCCCAAGAAAGTCTTCGCCAGTCACTCTTTGACTGCGCACTTTGTTGTATTTTATTGACAAACTTAAAGATATTTTTCTTCGCTGTTACTTTGTACATTATTTTTAGACATGAGCCGAGTGATTACCCGATTGCAATAGTTGAACCATTCAAATATTGTGCGTAATAAAGCAAAGATTATTTAGTAATTACTAACTGAAGGAAACATAAAAAAAGCGAGAAAAAAAGTTAAATTAATTCGAAGCGTTTATTTGTGCAATTTGGTGTTTTTCTTCATGTTTTCCACTTTTTCTTCCCGTACGTGGGGCTTAGGGCAGCGTGTGCTCCCCGGACTAATTGCAGTCGGCGACACAACGTGTTGCTGATGTAATTTGTACGAATGGAATTTTAATTTCCTCATTACCATAACCGCCACAATGTGCACGCTTCTAGTAGGAGACGTTTTAACGGAAATAAAAGCCAGCCTAAAGCAAGGGAATGAATAAAATTGAGGGGAAATCACTAATAACACCGTATAGAAATTATAATGAATGTAGGCAACCAACATCACATGCATATGGAATATCAAGCCACAATAACCTAGTTTGAGATCTATCGAATTAAATGGAATCAGAAATAAAGTCTAAAGAAAAACTATACATATATTTATGAGAAAGTGGATTACATGTCATAAAGAGGACAATTTTGTGGGAAACGAAAAAAATGTTCCTAGTGACAGATTGTGTTATTGCGTGGTAGATAATTACCGCACGTGGAATGGGTGAGTGCAGAATAAAGTGAAAATAGAAATAATAACGTAACATGTATTATTTTGTGGAAATATATTCATTTTGTTTGGCTGCCGTTGAATAAATTCGTTATGTATTAATGTGAAATATTAATCAAGTTCTGAACTTAGGAGAAAGAAGCGTCTCTTGGTGGTTTGTTGGTAATTAAATTGCACCCTGTTTCCGTCGTCGTCGCGTCAGTTTCCGCCTCTTCTTCTGCCGGTTTTGAACATTGCGCGTTTAAATTCCGGAAATGCAGGTGACGGTAAAAATACAAAACGTCAAATTGTACCTTAACCGGAAAATACGTGGAAAATAAGGCAAGATGATGTGTAAAGTGTGCAAATATAAATTTAAAAAATGAATTTCGTGAAAGAGAAAAAATCGGCAACATTTTCCAGGCCGTAGGAGAAAAACAAAAGTTTAAACAACTTCTAAAGCAAGCTGGGGATAAAGAGGATAACTGAGGATAAGGTCCAGGCAAGAGAAATGCATATAGAGAAGACAAAGATGCAAAACTTCAACATGCCGGAAGTATATTCATCCTGGCGCTGAACAAAACGCGCAAGATGCATAATTAAGCTTTTTATATTCGGGAAATCGCATAGGAGATGAAAAACTCTCTTTGTTGCGCCTTTGTCTTTGGGATTAATTAATTAGGTGACGCAATCAAATGCAGTAATAATTAACTTGCATAAATAAATAGCATATTTTAATACATATTGTTGAAATGTTTTTTTAAAATTTGTTTCATGCTGTGGAAATTCCAATCGTATCGGCAACATCACCCCAGAGTGAATTCAAAAGTGCAAAAGCGTAAATTGAATGAAAATATTAAAGTTTCCTTCTTTCCGCCGCGGCAAATTGAAATAACTTCGTCGAGCGGACACTTCATTACAAGCAGGTTTATTCAAAGTAATTTCAACTAATAGGCAAAGCAAACATTCCATTCACGGACAGCTCTATTAGGAAACGACTTGCTTTTATCTTTGGTACAACAAAAAACAACTCGAGAAGAAAGAACTATTAAAATTGAGTTTGGAAAACAAACAAAACTCGATAAATTCTTTGCTCTTAGTGTATTCAAGAAACTCCAAGGAAGTACACGTCTTCACTTGATTATTTCTTACGCTTACTTGCTAGAGGTAGTTATTAAGGTAGTAGAGCAAAAGCAAAGTAATCAGGTGCAATTAGATTCGCTTAGATTCTTAGGATATGAACCATTCCACTATGATTGCTGTCGAATGCATGGAATATTAGATTGTGTGATGATGGTAGCAATTATTACAAATACAGATGATATACTTAAAGAAGTGCTGCTATTTACTTTTAAAATGATTCGAGTTGTATGAGAACAGGGAAGAGTTGTATGATGATTATAAATGCATTACAATTCACTTAAGAAATTAATATCTGGATTGGTCTAATCCTGTTAAATGCACCTATTTAAAACAAAGAACTTTCTTTGAGAGTTCAGACTAAAGTTCAGGCCTTTTATATGCAGAGATTTCGTTTTAGGTGTTTTTCTCATAAATTTATTTTTTATTTAAATGTTCTGCTCTGGGTAAAGTTGAAACTTTTGCAGCGTCCGTTCCGGACAGCGGACGCAACCCGGAGAGCATATAGAGGTAATAAATTAAACCAATTTCTCCATGTGCCAAGGAAAATTTGTATAACGATTTATCATTCGCGTGCGTTTTTTTCCTGCCTCAAACCTGCCAACTAGAACCTTTGGAATTGGCTGTACTTATAGATTTTCATTGCGTCAGGTTTAAAAAATGTCGTTAGAAGAAATTTTGACATTGTCAACTGTTTTAGGTTAGAATTTGAGTTTCTTTATTTATCATTTATCATTTGTATATATTTATTAAGCAAGTCCTTGAGATAATAGCTTGATATTTTTCTATAAAAAACTACAATTGTATCATGTAACTAATAGTTAGTTCATCATTTTTATTTATTTTTGCTTGGAATCGTAGAAGCCAACAAAGATAGGAACTAATTATGATAATAAACAAATTCTAAAGTTAAAAATGACCGTATAATATGAACTATAACTTTTTTGGTTTTCAAATAAAGGCAAATATAGGATATTACATACCTATTTATTTTGTTGTATCACAATATAATATTTTCTGTCTATTAGAATATCCAGTTGAACATGTTGACCGGTGAAACTAGCCTTCGTGCAATTCAGGTACCTGACCATCAACACAACAACAAAAAAAACAATAACACAGATGTAGCAACGTTTAGAATTTGAAGGCAACTTCCTATGAACCAACAATGTAAACAATCGACTATTAAATGTTGCAAAGTGACTTAGTAGGACATCTATGGGAGTGGAAATAAACTAATGTACGGAATAAACACAACTTTAAAATGTACGAACAAACCAATGTTGAATTAATAAATAAACAATCAAATCTCATGAAAATACATATAATTATTATTTCATTAAATATTAACATGTGTAATATAAAATTAGATCAATGTAAGACTAAAGGTGAGTTGTTTTTCATTTGAAATTTAAACGCATAACACTTTTTCCTTTCTTGTAAACAATTTGTAGTTAATTTAACACTTTTGAGATGCCCAATGAAAGTTCTTTATACATGCTGTAGTTGTATTATTGAATTTATTCCATTTCAAGAAAGTTTCTAAGAGTGGTATAAAAATTTGCGCGAACCACCTAAAAATCTTGTTATTTATCTTCGACGCTTCCATCGTCCGTTGTTATTCTTCCCTCTTATTCATATTATTTTCTTCAATTCTCTATACTTAGCGCGCGGCGCAAACGAAAGTTTAAATTTAGCTCAAACTTGTTCAACTTCTTCGGCTGGAAACTTGGGCGGCCGTTTCGACAACCGAATGAATGCATCGAGTTGTAAGCGCGGCTCCTAAAAGAAGCATACGCAAAGAGTTTGTACTCTTCGTCTTGCTACGCAGACGGAAGAACTCGCACGACTTGCGCAAAAGTCTCTTAGAAAACACTCGCGAAACAAACATTAATTTCATATTGTGCACTTTACAATGCTCCCGAAGAATGCAGACTGATTATTCGGTAATTAATCAATTTAAGTAGAGAAGTGTAAATCCGCAAGGAATTAATCTCTATGAATTAGGTAGAAGGTCTTTTTTTGATAAAGTAATTTTGATTTTAGAACCTTTGACGAGTGATGGAGTAAAAAAGTAATTGCGTATTATTTACGTTGATTGCACTCATAAAGAATCGTCATAAACATGTGTTCTTTATATGAGCGTACGTTGATTTGCACATTTTAATGCCTTCAATTTACACTTTAATGTTGAGTCTGAAGCTCAAGCTTTGCACTTCATACTTCCATGACTTGCTTTCTTAGCCTGCTTCCTACAGAGAGTTCCCAATACGACTCCGTTGTACGTCTATGCGGTTGGCAAAGGTAAAAGCACAACGCAACCTCCGCGAAAGTTGTAAGTCACACAACAAAGCAATTAAGGTGTGTAATTTCCCTGCGTAATTACTCAAACATGAGGGATAGTCATAAAATAGTTGGCACAGTGCGTTAAATGCAAAATACTTGTGGAATTGTCCATCAAGCCATCTGTATTTTTTCTGGTCAAGTTACACATGGGGTAGAGAAAGTAGAGCTTTCAATTTAATGTTTGACTAGTTTAAACCAACTTGAAATGACCTAATTGTACCCAATTTATATCCCTATAAAGAAATGTACTTTGGCTGTGCTGGAAGTGGCTGTGGCCATTGGAATAAATGAGTAGTTTGTTTTGGACGATGCACGCGCCCCCGCTATTGGTTTTCGCCCGCGGAATTTTTACGTTTTCGGCATTCGATGCCCGCATTTGGCTTTTACATTTATGCCTGTACCTTTACGACCAGAAACGTATAGCGCAGTAGTAAATCATAAAGTCGTTCATAATTTCCAATAGTACTGGGAGCCGCTTGGCCAACGCGTGTCATAGATTACAAGATGGATGCCGTGCTGTAAAAGTTGCGCATTGCAGAAAATAAAATTACGCCACTAAAGCATTTATTTCTAATGTAAATGGCATGAGAATCAAAGTGGATATGTTTTTTAATTTTTTTTTATGTGAGCATAGAGCAGGGAATTAGAATATACCTGGGAATAACTAAATAAGTGGACTTTCCTACATTTTACTTGAGTTTAAAAAAAATGTGTTCAAAATTGATGAATTATCTAGGGAATGCACAAGAAGTCAAGGTCAAGAAGTAAAACAAAAGCATTAAAAATATCATCAAAATACCAACAATATATGGGAATGACCGTGAGTTCTTTTATATCTCCTGTGGTGATGACTTGTCAATATTTTTGATAAACAGCGCCCTCCGGTAACAGAAAACATAAATGGCGTCCACTTTTGATAGAAAATGAAACTATTTGCATTCAAAAAGCTCTTCACGCTTAGAAAAAGATCACAACCTAATTAAACACATAACATCTTTCCATAGAATGCTAATTGTATATTTCCAAACAAATATTTAAAGAATTAAAATGAATGTATTGAAAATATCATCGAAATATTACAAACGATATGGTGAAGACCGTGAATTCTTTTATATCTCCTGTGGTGATTTGTCAATATTTTTGATAAACAGCGCCCTCCGGTAACAGAAAACATAAATGGCGCCCACTCTTGATGGAAAATGAAACTATTTGCATTCAAAAAGCTCTCCACGTCTAGAAAAACCCAACAAGATAAATAAAGACAAGACATTTCTTCACACAAAGTTACACTGTACATTACAAGAAATTATAGTGTTCGAGAACCCAAAGTGTATTTGAAAACTGAACTTATAAATTACTACATTGAATTGGTATTGAATATATTTATCAAATTGTTTTCTCCTTCCCAATCTATCTTTATTTGTACATCGTCTAAATGCTTTTTAATTTGTCTACACTCTGCGGCTTCTTGAAACCCTACCATTAAATTATACTGATGATGGGTTCACAGTGCGCACCACAGGCTTCCAATTTCCTCGAATACATTAACAGTGATTTCTTTTTCCATTCGTTAGTTTTTTTATTCCTACTGCCTTCATTATTTCAGCTCCAACAGTTTGACCAGTTGTTCGTGTTGCTGTCGATACCTCAAGTTCCTCCAGTTTCCAATGTTGCTTCTGTTCATGCCTCCTATTCTTTTCTTTCACAAAGAAGAAGAAAAGAGTTTACACCGTACAATACACTACTCCACTCATTCGGTACTTCTTCAGGCGTGTATTCAGTTTGTACTCTGTATGGAACTTGGCCCTGGATGGTTTTTACCTCTCATAATTTCTGTTTGGCGGCACCGGCATGGAAAATGAATTATAGCATGGCGTTTTCTTCTCTTTTTCTCTTCATTCTCAGCTTGGGATTGTCTGAATGCGACTTGGTAGTTCTCTCAGAAGCAGTCCGCCTGGTGTTTTAGCAGTTTGCAGACGCTGGCTTGCCTTAAATCTTTCTGAATTCATTCGAGACCTATTAGACTTTTTGAATGCGTGTACAGATAAATTTGTGGAGGCCGAGCAATTTAGAGATGTGGTAAGTAGCAGTCTAATTGAATCCAATGAGATGAATCAAAGTGGCAGGTAAACGGTGAAGGCGGCGAGGGAGGAGAGGGGGAAACACATTATTGATACTGTAGGTGGGAGTTATTTGTTAAATTAAAAAAGATTTTTATTGGAATCTATAGACAATAAAAGATGTACAAATGGGTATGGAATATCTTTTAAAAGAAAATAAATAATTTTTCCTTACACACACAGATATCATGTAGGAATTGACTTAAGTCGTACAAGCAAGATATTGCTTATTGTATTCTTTGTGACAAGTTATTACGAAGAATTTAATTTCAACTTCCTGCTGTCCTGGAATTAATTACGTATTTACTCAACTAATACGTGATTATACTTGGATTAAACACTGATAGCTTTTTTAAATAGATCAAGTTCAATTCTGAAATATCTAGAATCGTAGCAAGTCTACTGCTAAATCAACTTTAATTGGCATAAATAAGTGAAATAATTGTTGAATGCATCATTTCTTGACTGACATTAATGAAACCCTCATGGCTTGGTACTTCTTTGAGGTGATAATTATCTCCGTCGCTACTTTATTCTCAGACGTGACGTATAAATTATGTGATGTAATAGTTTTAGCTGGTGAATAAAAATGTATAAATTATAGTCAGCTATAATTGACTGTAAGCCCATGGATATGCTGAGATTGCATTTTTATTCACTTCCACTCTCCCAACACATTCATTTTTTAATATGGACAAGGTACCAGATATAAAACCTGCTTAAAACACAAGCAGATGCGACTTAAGTCACCTGACAACACGATGATGGTGGTACATTAAATGGAGTCTACTCATCAAAAGCGTACTAAATGAATGTTGTTTGATGTTGTACAGATTTGTTGGTGGAATTCACGAAAAACAAAAACAACGTGGGTAGAAATGATTCAAGGTATGGTTTCAAAGGTTCTGTGTTGGAAGAAATGCATTTTAATGCCAGAAATAAGATGATTTTGCAATTACGTAAAAGTGTTGTAATTGACTTAAGTCTATACGGTGTAAAGTCGAAGTTACATAAGATAAATGAGGTACAAGTGGTACTAAGTATAGTTCAGTTTAATGAAGTATGTTTACTTTGTTGCACTTCATAAACAAGTGTCATATTAAGTCATCACCAAAGTATGCTTAAATAATTAAAAATTCCATTGACATCGTTCCATCAGTATTCAATTCAATTTATCTTTTTCATTATACTAAGAAACCTTGCATATTTTCCATGTGTAATAAAATAACCAGCGAATAATGAAAAATCCTTGGTTTGACTTAAGTCACCCATCAACACTAATTTTCTTCTCTTTTAACCTTACGACATGTTTTCTGGTACCTCTAGTACGCTGCTGATGTAACTACCTAACTTCCAACGTCGTACCCATCCTCATCATTCACACCATGTTCTAAAAAGGTAATTTATGTGATTATAATAATTATCACCCGGTTTTTGCGTCAAGCAGAAAGCCACTTTGTACGTGGACAGACATTTACAAATGTTTCTTTCCATCTTAAAAATGATCTTGCCCCAAGAAAATGTATCCACCTGGAAATGATGTAATCCATGGAAGATAAAGTTCTGGTACCTGTTTGTAACATGCTGTATATATAAATTTGAACAGGATGTAGAAAAATGTAACGCTCTGACGCGTCGCAAGTTGTTGAAAGCCGACCACCATCAGGTTGAGTGATTCTTGTGGTAGCAATTTGGTAAATTGTGTTTATTATTGGTGCACGACGAGTATTTCCAAGGCCTACAATTTTCACCTGATCCATACAGCTATACAGCACCTGATCACAATGTAACTAGATTGCGTCGTGCGCAGCAATTAAGTTTTCAGTGAGAAAAAATCGTCCATGGAGCGAGAAAACTCGTAAAATTATAATCAACTCGTTGAGCACATAACGTCGTAAAATATTGAAATAAATTACAAATGAAGTAAAAATGCGTGGCGGAATGTTGAAATAATAAATAGTTTTTTTATAGGTTATGATTATGTTTTACAAACTTCATTACAATAGCGAAAGATGGAGTTTTAGTTTTGAAGAGTTTTTTATGGTTAGTTCACAAAATAAACACTTTTATTGTTACTACGTAATAGAATAATTGTTGTGTTGTTAATGTTATTAGAAAATATTGTTTTTGAATGTCATTAGTTTTTTGTCCATCGTGATTTGAAAATAAACTTGTCTATTTAACCTATTCTAAGGATTCTTTTTACACATTTAAACACAAAGCAAGATGCATTATGAAATATACTTTCTGTAAGTTTTTTCAGATTTCGAATATCTGTTACGGTTGACTTGTTATTGCATTTTTTTGTCCAAAGTGACAAACGCTCTGTAAAGCTGGTTGCATAATATAACTTTAGTTGTAACCGTACACTTTAGTAATTATTTAGTTCAAAACTAATAAATATTTTATAGATTTACTTGTTTTATAATAAATCTACATTAATTTGCATTGTGTTTGCAAATTATCAAGTTATATAATTGTTAATTTCTATTAGCAACTTTCAATTTTCAAATTTGTGAAAGTATTATTTGCAAAAGCGATAAAAACCAAATATATTTCTATATTAACAATATGTAAAGTAAATATTACCAATAATTTGAAGAGATAAGAAACATTCTTTTGTATAAAAACAAAATATGTTTTTTGTTGGTACAACTTAGGTTATTATGGTAAATTAATTTGCCCATGTGATAAATTTCAATGGGCGAAGGTTTTCATGAACAAGTTTCTTTGGTGGTCGCCACCCCCGCCGGACATATGTGCCACGAGTTGCAAGTTGTTGCAGCAGGGCTAGCAAACTGCGGCGAATTGTTTATGCAACGTGCATTACGGCAACCGCGACGGTTTAAGCAATAATTTCCATGTCAAGTATTAAGTAACTAGTTTCCGGTTTGTGTATCGCTGGGGGTCTGTCGTGCGACGGTGGAGGCGGCGGCAAGCCCAAAAGCACAGCGACGAGTGTCTAGCGCACAACTCGCCACTTGTTATGGCAGTTTCGATGGCGGTGGCAACAGCAAGGGGAGGCCATCTCCAAGACAAGGGGTCCTAGTGAACCACTGCAAATGTATTGCAGCGTGCGTGGAATACGCCGATGGGGTACCCACCCTAAGGGTGGCAACCTTTTCAATGTATGCCAAAATCCTAAACAGCAAACACGCTACGAATAATTAATTAACGACGATTATAATTTTGGTGGCTGAAATTCGAAAATCAATTCAGATAGATACTGTCTTACATTAGATACAATGTGTTCAAAGGTGGGATTTTCTTTTATATTATGTTTATTAAAAAAAAAAAGTTTATTTTTGCAAAGTAGCTTTATAAGGTTGATATATTAAAAGCACCAGAGCAAGAGGCATTTTTGCACTTTACACGTGATAAAGTCTAATTTTCCTGCTGAGTACCAAATGCATGTGAGTGAGATATTCCGTTTATTATGTTGTCCTGCATAAAACTGGACAAAGAATATATGAAAAGGTCAGGAAGACAATTCAGCATTAATTTTTCCATTTGCGTGATAAATTCCACGATGATTACATCCTTTGCATTCTTTCAATTTGTAATGATTTAATACAGAAATTGTCACTCCAAACACTTAATTACGCAATTTAATCCTCGTAACTAAATGCAAATTTTATTCGTTTTATCAACATGGTAATTATTCAATCATCAATCAGCAATCAACAATTACAAATGCAAATGATTCATTGTCCATAGCAGAAAAAGCTAGTTGCATTATTAATCGTACAACAGTATTTCAAAGATATAAAGATATTTGTTTTATGCAATCCTCATCACTCTGTTGTCCTCACTTTCATCTACCTCCTGTATAAATTAAATATTCTTTGTTTCAATTTTCGTCTCAATATTATCACCAATATCTCTCTCTCACATTAAATTCTGTCGATTCAGGCAACAATCTAAAGACTGCGTACTTTATGATATATAATAATGATAATCATCCACTCCTAACAGGAATGCATGGCTGTCAAAGTGGCTGCAACAACAATCGATTCCATTTACATTTAAATTTAATCATCTTGTTTACACTGCACACCATGCTCACAATGCTTGCAATGTTCACGCAGTTGAGGTGTTAAAGTTGATGGGATCAGTTTTATGATAAAATTGTTGCAGTAAAGAGATGAAATGTAATACGTTGGAGAATTTGCTGTGAAAGTAATAACAAAAAAAAAGAAGAAGAAGAGAACGAGATTGAATGGTTTCAATTGATGATTATATAAAAGATATTAATTATTGTGTGATTGAGATGGAAGAAGTAATCAAGTAATAAATTAATCAATTTTTTTTAGTGAATAATGTTATTGGTTAGTATGCAAACTATGTGAAATTAATCATAATCAATGGTGACTAATAAATAAATTTTCATATTGATTTTCTTTGTTTTGAACGCATCACCTTGCTATAATTTAGAAACTTGTATCTTGACAGGATGCGTGAGCATTAAATGCTTTTGCATAATTTTAATCAACTTGCATGAGTACAATTTGATTAAAATTATGCAAAAGCATTTAATGTTCACGCATCCTGTCAAGGAAGGCAAATAAATAATCTCTCAGTAAACACGCATTTAACAGGGCATAAATCTCAATGTTAAGCAAAGGAAATGAAGGGAATCCTCTCTGTAAACAAATTTAAACTATCTTTGAATTTTCATACATGTTTAGATACTATATTCTCGTTTCATTTGTATTCTATAAACAAGCTGGATTTTTATATGTTATTTATTAATCATGTTTTCTTAAGTAAGTAAGTTTTGAATAAACATAGCATATACAAAAAATTTGATTATAATACGATAACTTTTATAGTTTTTGCAAAAATGGGATAATTTTAACGGCATAATAAAGGTCATATATCATTCTATTGTTGGTATTAAATTGAATTAAAAATATTAGTTAGAACATAGCCAAATTTAAATAAATATAGTCCAGTGCAAAGTTAAAATTGACTTTTTCAAGGAAACGCCAATGTTTAATCAAAGATTTATGGGATAATTTTTGTATTTATACAAAGTTTAACAAATCAGTTAATTGTAAAATTTAATATAGTTTTTATTAGTTTTTGCAGAATTTAAATGTTTTTTATTGTACGAAAGTAATTGATATTTTTCTGGAATAAATAAGTTTATCGACTTTTAAAGCTCACGGAATTTTTACTCCAAAAACATGCATTCTTTTTATTTATTTTATTTTGTTTATAGCTAATAAACAAGCTGTATATTTATTCTTATAATTTATAAAAGAATCATTTTTCTTAGGTAAGTTTTAAATATAGGACTTAAAAAAACATTGCTTATACTAATAATTTGGTAATGCATTCAAAATAGTTAGCTTGGATAAAAATGCAATAACTTTTATAGTTTTTGCAAAAATTGGATAGTTTTAACGGCATAATAAAGGTCATATATCATTCTATTGTTGGTATTAAATTGAATTAAAATTATTAGTTAGAAGATACCCAAATTTAAATAAAAATAGTCTAGTGCAAAGTAAAAATTGACTTTTTCAAGGAAACGCCGGTGTTTAATCAAAGATTTATAGGATAATTTTTGTATTTATACAAAATTTAATAGGTCAGTTAAACCTAGAATTTAATATACTTTCGATTAGTTTTTGCACGATTCAAATATTTCTTATGGTTCAAAAGTAATTGGTATTTTTCTGGAATAGTAAGGTATATCAACTCTTTAAAATCAAGAAAATTTTTTACTTCAAAATCATACATTCTTCTTATTTATATTTAATAAACAAACTGTATATTTACTTTTATGGAAGAACCA